>CM021535.1:5098583-5110684 GCA_010994315.2 Pisaster ochraceus
AGTGTTGTACTATGTGTCCACCATACCTCAAAATGGCTTATTGTGCTTTCGATGATAAACATATTATTTGGCATGTACAGTCAGAGTCAGAGTGCGTTATGAGACTGATTGCCTGCAGATTTTGTCATTTGAAAAAAATATAGGTAGCATAACAAGCAGTATTCTACAAATCTGCAATTGCCCTTTAGTGGAATATCTTTCTAAAACGGCATACGCTGACTGTTTTTCAAAGTCCATGCTGGCACCAAAAAAGGCACAATCACCCAATTGATTCACACTGCTTCAAAACTCGACTACATGTATTAGTCACAACTAGATATAGAATGACACATTTTATCTGCCTTGTCTACTGTCATTATTTATAAAATTAAACTCAGTATATTGTGTGCAAATAAAATAAATAATAAAAAAATGAATCTGGGTTAAAACGACAGTGTTTCATTTGGTTTTATTTTATTCCCACGTTAAGTTTATTTTTTACCACAGACCAGTACTAAATCAATACATACATAAACATTTTGAAATTAGTTGGATATAGATCTTTAAATTGCTTCTTTAATTAAAAAGTTGAAATTGTGAGTGAAAGTTCATGATTAATTACGTATTCGATTCAGATGTCTTAATTCTTTCCCGCACGATTCTTTAGCAACGAGTTAAAGTTTTCAGCCCTAAAAATTACCTATTTGCTTACGTACGTAGGCCTACAAGACATCAGACCAAAAACACTTCCAGTCAATGGAACTTTTGGGCCTTCAAACATTCCCCTTTTATTTTAGTTTTTTTTTTGCAGTGCATAAGGCGGAAAGCAAAAATTTAGCTTTTGGGAAAAGTCCGATATTTAGGAGTTCGGATGTTTCACGACCCGCCATGTGCCACGTCAGATGTTCGTGCTAAACAACGGTCTCAGACACTGCATTATTAATTATTCATGAGCGGTGCAAGATATGTCAACACTGGAGGGCGCTATCCATCTCAGCAAGCATGTCAAAAAAAGAAGACTTTTGGCTCGTCTTTTTCTAGATAAAAAAGTGTCGAACATTTATGTTAGGCATTGATAAGTGTCTTCTATTGCATAGTGCTTATAGCTATATGCTAAGGTGCGTTTGGTCCTGGGAATAGCAACGTTCAACATTGAGGACAATTCAAGAAAACGAAGAGTTTTTGGTGAATTCCCGGATAGTTCAACTTCAACCCTGGAGGTTCAACCCCAGTAAAACCGTTCGAGTCAACGATGATATTATGATACTGATGGTCACCTCCGTAACTGTAAGTTTATAAAAAAATGTACCGTACCTTAGAAAGTGAACTAGGAGAACGCTGAGTACATGATTATCTGAGCAAATCCTCTTGAGTGAATCCATGCGTGCAGCCAAACAATTTGGCAATTGGAAATGTTGCTTCTCTGAGCGCCGTAGCGCTTGCATGAATGTCACATGGTATCGTAAAACTCAATTACCAACACTGAGGGCGTACACACTCAGACACCAAGTACATCACTGTTCTCCTGGTTTAGTTTCTAAAGTTGTTACATATCATAATGTCATACCGTCACTGATAACGTTTTCTATCAAAATAAACCTGTGCTGTCGTCCAAATTCAACTTTCAAAAGTGCCTTACTTTGATTTTCCCAGACAACATCATTACAGGGTGAGTTTTACACTCATTATTTTGCCATTATGTAAGTTCATCAAACTACTGATAAGATGTTGATGTGTCAAAGATTCTTCTAGTTATGCATTTGTTTAATAATAATAGTTTTGTAAATTCATTAGGAAAAAGACTTCATCTAGGCTTATATTTACAATGAGAGATTCATTTTGACAAAAGAAGAAATGTTATCGAGCAGAAGGAAATAATTGATAATAACAAACAGATATAATGTGAATCATTATTAACCAAAAGCTAAGAGTAAGCTTGTTTAGGGCAGTAAATCCGTGCATGACAAAAGATGCTCTCATGTATGGATTTCTACATGTTTCATAAAGTAATGCAACATGAAATTGTTATTGTGGATGTGGACATGTCTTGTAAACATTTGAAGAGTTCACTGTAAGTGTGTATGTTTATTTTATTTTATTTGTATTGTTCGAACATGTAATGTAGTTCAATAGTAATTCTTACAGGGACGACACATTTCAGACTTTTTTCTGTCTGCCTGGGGACAAAATTAAAGCTGTTTGATTCCTACAGCTATAAAGGAATCCTACTCGTTAACCACTTTCTCTTGTGCTAAGGACACTGTTCCAAGAAGCTACAAAGGTGGACATGTCATCATTTTTAACATACCTCCTCAAGTCTGGTTCCTAGTTTCAGACATGTTTGTCTGCTGTGAGTGCCATCCCTGTAGTTCTTATCCAAGCATTGCGTTGCAACATATTAATAAAGAAATTGTTGCACAGAATTTCTGCAACGATGAGATTGCAGCACCCATAAGTATCGAGTCCTTTCAAACATCACCATTGCGTTTTTAATCATTGCGCCATTTTTCCTGGCCGAAAGCTGTGTACAAATAAATGGTACAAATCTGCTCATGTGCACAAAACTTACATGGGATTTACCCCTATTGATCAATGTTTGACCACTGCAAAATGGACAGCCACATGTCGCACACGACAACATATACATAGTGAACCATTAGCTTTAACAAAAATGCATGACACGAAAATCATAATGCTATAACTAATTATTGCTTTAATAAGTACACAATATTAATTTTGTGAATACATGTAGTAACTACCTGTTGTGAGTTAAAATGTGAATAATTATTCATCGTTGCTTGCGATTATCAACAAGATCAGTGTTTAACACTGATGCTGCTACGTGATGTGAAATGAAATATCAGCAAAGCAAAATGAGTGTAACATGTAGTGTTAAATTTACACCGTATCTTATAGGTGTTATTGAACTAGGAAAATTGTGTTTAGATGGGTGTAACACGTCCTCCGTATTTTAGAGCGGGTATAAAATATAAACACAGACGTGTCTAAGGTGTTTCATCGATAGTGATATTATTACACATTTCTGGGTAGCTTATAAAATGTCCACTTCATGCTGATTATCTCGGGTGTAACACGAGTAGTGTCATATCTACACCATGTAGTAGACGTATTTCAGCTCGGGGGTTTTCCGGCAGTAGCAATTTTTGGACCCAATACAGTCATTCCCGGATCCAGCGTAACATCCTAGCCCTCGGCAGCAACTGTGCTGGCGATTAGTAATTGTGCACCTCTTTCCATAGCTAAGACACTAAAAACAAAAAGACACAAAATATTAAGTTTGGTTTAGTTTATAGCTGTAGTGAAAGTTACACAAAACTATTTTGTTTAGATGCATTTGAGGTTTTTTTTTTTTTTACAAATTGATGCACTGATTCTTAGATATCAGTGATGACCACACAGACTCTATGATACTGAGTCATTATTTCTGCAAGTCGTTATTTATTTGTGCACTAAGTTGCTAAGAAGAAGCGCAGCGCGATATGGCCTCTTCACGTTCAGACCCCGCTGACCATGTGTAGGCCCTAACCATTGATTTCTAGTCGTGGAGATACCAATTTTTTGCGTCCGTTAGCGCAGCTTTACCGTATTATCTCCTGCAAACCTCGTCTTTATAGACAGCAAGGGATTGACCTCTAAAACTCCATCCCTTTTTCTGTTTCCTTTTCGTCAAGGAAAATAACCGGTGCAATCAATTTTGTTGCAGATGCGGTGTTATGAGGCAATTTCACCACAAAACGTAACTAAACACAACACGCCTACCAGAATAAGGTCACCGGTCAAAATTATGTGACTGGTATCGTGCTTACTTCTGCTCAGCAGACAAGTTTTTCAGCACCTTTCTGCTTAAGCAGCCTTTAAGAAATTGAGCCCCGAATAGTCAAACTATTAGCCAAGTTGTAGTGCTTTGTGGTGTATGTGATGTATCTAAACGGCGTTTATTACAGTTGGCAACTTTTTGAAATTCTGCATGAAGTAGGTGCCGGTCTTACAGCTCCAGCATTGGTAGATTTGTGCTCTGCAAAAACAGTGGTGTTAAATTGATTCTTTCTAGTATCTCTATGTGACAACACCGACATGGTGTTGGATATCCCCCATTACTTTATCGTTGGTGAAACTAACACCGTGTAGGTGTTATCACATAATAATTAACACCTAGAGAAGCGATTTAACACCGGAGTGTTTGCAGTGTTAATGTGATCCGGCTTTGTTGTATACCGTAACTTCGATTTCCATAAAGCTTTGTTCATAGTTATTGTTAATTCAATGACGAGAACTTTTTTTTTAATGGTTGAAAATGCATGAATAAAGAAACATCCAAAACAAACTTTGGTAATTGATTAGTAAGTGGGTTAGTTCACGGTAATGTTAAAGTTTGAACTTGACATTGACAAAACATAAAACGAAGAACTTGCAGTCTTTTATCACAACACAACAGTTGTTTGAAAGAGGTATCAGATGCTAGAAGGCAGGCAGACAGAGGCGAAAAAGAGAAAAGTGCAACCGTTTACAAATTCAAAGGAGTTTTGTAAAACATGCGGTTTTAGGGAGTAACAAAAAAAGCAAAGATGAAGCGAACTCTTTTCTTTTAATATAAAGGGAGTCCAAAAATATCCAACGTTTAGCTGTTACATAAACATACAAAATTTCTAGATTTATTTTACCTATACATAAAGGCAAGACCAGTGAGTTTAAGTGCATCATGTGCCGACAGGGTAAAGTTTTAGGATTTTTTTTTTGTAAAATACGTTCAATATTTGGATTTTTACCCAAAGTGCTGCTTCGACTTTGTCTTAAAATTTTCAGCAATTCTCAGTTGTGTACCATCGCAGCAAGGCTGGAGTCATTTCTCTACATTTAAAGTGGTTGTTGTAAAGAAGGTACTCGTACAAATTATATTCAAAACTGAGGTTCGCAGACTCGCTCTCAAAAAGGTTCGGAAATCTCACTGTCATAAACTGTCTTTTAAAAAACTGTTTTTAAAGATAATCTTTGTCTGCTTGTTTCAGTAAAGCTTACAAAGAATGTCGTGCGGAAGATGTCAAGTTTCTCCGATCCCATTATGTAATATTTTGTTCTTTTTAATTCCTCGCTGGGGCGGACACTTGGTGGCGCACTGTATTTTTAACCTTGAGGGGCAATGCACCCAAGCCGGAGTTGGAGATGAAGCTAATACATTTGCAAAAAGGCCAAGAAACTGCACATTTTACACTTTTGGCAAAAACAGCAACGCAAGAAGCCAAATATTGAAAGTGTCTCTAGGATTCTAACTGGGATTCTAAGGCAGTGCACTTAATCAATAGTCAGTTGCATGCATTGAGCTGCTAAACACTCGTGATAGCTAACTGTAGAAACAATTGTTTTAATACCAGAGCAAGTTTATTAACCCCCAAAAAAGGCAAGTGACATTGCTGTTAGTCACGGCTCCCTGCTGGCCGAAGCTAAGCTTTTTTTGTCAATTAGCTCTGTGAAAGTGTGCCTTGGTAACCGTAAAAGAGTAGGTAAAACAATTGTGAGAAATTATGGTTTCGGAACGGAGTCATGTAGCACCCAAAACTATGGACATTTTTTGTTGGAGACACCCTTTGACATTTTGACCCACCGATATTGGTTCAATGTACGGTCTCAGAAGTGTTTTTATGCAGTCAGACCGAAGTGCACCACATGGGGACGAAGTTTCACACGTTCTTTTGATTTGCTCTAGAACAGATCTGTCAGGCTTAATAAGGAGGTAGAAATACATGGTCCTTTACAGAGAGTTTCTTGGTTAATAGAAATGTCTAACATAATGCTTCTCTACGAAGAGAACTTTTGTGGTTAGGCATTCACTAACAAAACTTACACTCATGCAGGTTTCAAATTCCCTTTGATTAAAAAAAAATAATAATTATACTACCTTATTTCGTGCAAATTCAAACAGTCAAATACTTTGGTATTTGGTTTAATCAATTTCTTGACTTGACGCTTCTTACAACTCGTGTTCTGAAGTTGAGTCCCAACCAAACCAACAAATATTCTCAAACTTCATCAAGATGCCTCATGAGAATAAAAATAATATAGCGAAGCAAAACAGGGGACAGACAAACCGGCAGAGTTGGGGCAGTCTATATTTTTTTGTCAGACTGACCCTTCAAACTAGACCGATTACAAATCAGAGTCACGGGTAAATGTAACTACACTAGAACTCAGTCAGACTTATCCGGGAAATCAGAATCAGATTGATGTGGAATCAAAGTCAGACCAATCTTGAATCCGAGTCAGGTTAATCCGAATCAGACTAATTTGAAACAACAGTCAGATTGATCTGAATTTTTTTTCAAACTGATCTGGAATCTGAGCCACACTAACTGGAAGTGGAGTAAACTTGAACGTGGTCTAAGTGAGATCGTAATGGAATTCAGGTCAAACTAATCTGGGATCATAGTCAGATTTATCTGGAATATAAGTCAAACTAGCCTGGCTTGATAGTCAGAAAAGTCTTGAATTCTATTTAGATTAGTATGAAATTTGATTCAGATTTTACCAAAACCCGAGCCAGGAAAATCTGGAATCTGGCTAAGACTTATGTGGAATCTGGGTCAGACTTATTTGGAATCTGAGTCAGACTTATCCGGAAACTGAGTCAGACTTATCTGTAATCTGAGTCAGACTTATCCGGATTCTGAGTCAGACTTATCTGGAATCTGAGTCAGACTTATCTGGAATCTGAGTCAGACTTATGTGGATTGTAAGTCAGACTTATATGAATCCTGACTAAGATATTCCTGATAGGTAAGCCAAAGCGATTTGGAATCTGGGTCAGACTTAAATTGAAACTGAATCAGACTTATCTAGAATCCGAGTCAACAAATTTGGAATCTGAATCAGACTTATCTGGCATCTGAATCAGATTTATCTGGAATCTGACCCAAACTTATTTGGAATCCGAGTCAGACTTATATTGAATCTAAATCAGACTCATCTGGAATTTGAGTCAGACTAAACTGGCATCTGAATCCAACTTATCTATAATCTGAATCAGATTTATCTGGAATCTGAGTCAGACTTATTTTGAATCTGAATCAAAATTATTTGGAATCTGAATCAGAATTATATGGAATCTGATTCAGACGTGTCTGGGATTTGAGTCATACCTTTGATCTTAAATGTGACAGTCTGATCTTTGGTGACTCGGATCCGAGTTTAGTCTGCTAATCAAGTCTGACTTCAAACCCCTTTTCAAAGTAGCTGACGTGTTGACCCTATCAAGACCCGTTTGGCTAATCTGAGTTTCAATTGCTTGCCGCATCATATCAGAAAGAGGGGGCTTATTTTATTCCATCTTTACTGATTTTGTCGCAAGTGCAGGTGTAGTGATGCACTCTAAGAATCAAGTTAACATTGCCCAAGGCATAAATCTTCAACAAAGAAAGCCGAATGCATTTGGTAAAAAGAATGATTGACTTTGCTTTCGACTCATTAAGTTTCTACGTCAGTCAGGGTTACATAAAATTATTTCACATACAAGACAATCAATCAGCGGGCAAACAATAACATAACAGAGGTGAACAATTGTTTGCACATGCGGTCTTCAAACGCAAACCTTAAGAGACCACTAAAAGTGTTAGTGTATTCACGGGGAGTCAAATGAGGGACTTTTGGGACGTTAGGTGGCAGCAGACCTACCAGATAAATCCATTGTTCTCTGTATTGTGCACATGCTCAGAACTGCGTAAACAATGGAAATTTACATGGTAAGTCTGCTGCCACCTAGCATTCAAAAGTCTCCCGTTAAAATAAAATAACTCGAGTCGCAAAAGAGGGAATTATAATGTTTGTTTATTTGTTTGGTCGGTTGGTTGGTCGGTTTGGTTTGTTTTTCTTAATAACAAAAAATAAATAAATATTGGACTTATGCAAAAGGTTTCAATCTTGTTTGGGCATCAATAGAATCGTTATTTGAATAAGGTGAAGTCAATTTATTCCAAATATGAAAATGTAGCTCGCAAATATTTATTGAATTAATATTTGCGAGCTACAATTACATGTAAATCATATCACTCAAATTCGAGCGAATGATACAGTATTAAAGGTGCCATTGCATAGAGCTTCCTTCGATTTATAAACTGAATCATCTGTTTGTTGTCAAATAAATCATCCAAAGTAGGTGAAGGCACGCTAATATTTTCAAACAGGACGTTGTTTGTTCCTGAGCTGTTCACAGTTGTCGAAGTAAAGACGTAGAGGGCGTCGAATTCGGAGGCAATGGCACATCCACAATGTTGACATCCATATTTATGTGTCGCAATTGCGGGTCAGAGGTGAGAAACCACTACATGGTGTTTTGCACGAGGAACGCTCGAAAAAATAGCACTTTTAATAAGTTTAAAGTTGTTCTGCCGTACATGTAGTAATCCAAGGAGTAAAGGTACAGTAGCAGAACACTACACCGTTACAGTACAAATCTACACTAGAATTGTACTTAGTATGTTCATATAAAACTATCAACAACAAGATTAATCTTAAGGCTTACTTGATATTTTATTTGTATTTTATTTATTTCACTTTATTTTAAAATGCTTACCATTGATTGTCCATTGCGTTGGGCTCCCCGTGGTGGCGGTTGCGGCCTCCTCTTGTACTCTTGTAAAAGGTTCTCAAACCAGTCGTCACCCTCGTCCTCCATTGCGGCCACTGTCATGACAACTGTTGCCATGACAACCACGAAAAGCAGTGCGCATGTCTTCATAGTGTACGCCCTGTTGGCAGTCGAAGAGTGCGGTTTAAAAAAACTGAAGAGAAAGCGGGAAAATCATTCAAAATTATTCAAATTTTTTGTTTGGGGGCTTGTTTTTACCCGAGTGTGAGCAGTCTTAAAGGCAATGGAGGGCGCAATATTATGGAGTAGTCAGAGCAGAGACGCAAATAGATATTGGTTTTTTTTTTTTTTTTAATTTAGACCTACTATTAAGATGTGTTTCTTAGCAAATGGGTTTCTTGGTAAAGTTGAACATCTGAACTTCGTTATCGCTAGGTGGCGCGCTTTCGTGACAGGCACCAAAATGACAGTGCACACGCATTGACAGTGACCATTTTACTTCACTGCATGCAGCCTTCCAAATTTTGTCAGCGTTTTTAATAATGATGGGAATCTGGGCAGACTGACACCAGTTTTGACTGAGTTGGTGGGAAACTCAAGTCATCACTGTTATGGTAGACCCAGTGAACCCACAAAAATAGTTAAATTATTTTAAAATATATTCACAACAGTTTTCTCCCGTGACTCAAAGCATCCTCCCGCCATTTCTCCGAATTGGCGAACTTGGTGACACATGCGTGTGCCTGGTCGCAATGACGCAATATTGTGGTCAAAACGACTGGACAGAAAATCAATTTCCAGTCCGATCGAAACCAGGGAATACCGTAGACGCGACACCAGTCGCTCAACTAAGGGGATGGGGTAGGTAGTGTGTGGGCAGGATCGCCCCCGGGTTTCCTGTAGTTCGTCATGTATGAAATTACTTAACATCATAAGATGAGAAACAACAATGGGTCATAAAAATGTATGCATTTGTCTATTTTTTTATCTTTTTTTATATATTTTTTTAATTTATTTATTTATTTTTTATTTTTTATTTTATTTATTTATTTATTATTTTTATTTTTATTTTTTTATTTATTTTTTTTTTTTTGGTGGGGGACTAGTCCCACTCAGGTGTGTAACCGAGCCAACTACACGCACTTTCGTCTATCATTATGGTAACAGAAGGGAACTTGCCTCCCCAAAATGGCGGGGTGTATCTGTTTGTGTAATGACGTAAGGTGGACTGAGTTAGATTTTCAGCCGGTTTCAAGTTTACAAGGACGGGTTTAGGGATCATCTTGTTAGTATCCTTGCGTGTAAAAACGTTCCGGGTCAGAGATTGTTTGGGTTGAGGTCTCAGATGCACGTTCCCGGTCAGAATGTTCTGCTTTTAGGGTAAACATTACCTAGAAACCGAGTCAAACACAACTGAACAATGTTTTACGGTCGCTATGACGCGAAACAACGAGTCATACTTACCGTGAAATTTGTCTGACCCCGAGGGACCATGATCTAGGTCATTCCCGACCCGGGACCGTTTCAAGTGTTTAGCCGGGACCCGCGAAGTGAGGAAAGTGTTGTTTCCCTAACCCGACATTATAGGCGTACGATCCAGGGAGAGTTTGGGAATAAAGCCGCCCAATTTAAAGGGCGCTGTGTCGTCATGATAAAAGCAGGCCTGTGGCTGTACATGGAATTACATGGAATTACAATTCCTCGTACAGCCACATGCCTGCTTTGATCATGACGTCACAGCCCCCTTTTAAGGACAAGGTGAGGTTCATGCAGGGCCAACCTCTCCCTACATTATTTATTGCGTTGAATTAAAAAATAATGCATTAGTCCTTGTAAAAAAATGAAGGGCGCTGTGTCGTCATGATCAAAGCAGGCCTGTGGCTGTACATGTAATTATGAACTCTCACCCAGTTACTGTTATTGCGTTGAATTAAAAAATAATGCATTAGTCCTTGTAAGAAAAATAAATAAATAACACATGGTAGCATTTAGTGTGTACACTTAATAATGCATTATGTCCTTAAGTGTAAAATAACACGCGTGTACGGGTTAAATTGTTTTGAAATTATAGTCAATTACACACAACCTGTGTAGTGGTAAATGTGCCGTTTCCCCGGCTACTTTTCAACACTGATCTAGTCGCCAGTAGAACCGAGCTCATGTCTCCATGAGGCAGGCACTGGGTTTTTTTCTCCTCTGTTGGTTATATTATCTGCCCGGGCCAAATCTACCTAATTCCCCAAAGCGACGGAGACCAGTCAACACGGATAAAACCTACTCTATTTGTCCGGTTACCTACATTCTCTCCACGCTTTTCTTTCTGGTCGAATTTTTCACACCTTTGGTACAGCCAATATCATTCCTTCGTGTACAGCTGCTATGTCACTTTCTCGCTAATTAAGTTCACAGAGCGGAAGGCAATCTTCAATCTTTTTTTTCAATTTGTTTTATTAATATTAATATATAAAAAAACCTAAATGAGCGTTTTCGTCGACGCCGCAGCTGCCATGGCGATGTAACGACAACCTCTCCGCGAATGCCTAATTATTTTCTCCACATACTAAATTTCTTTCAGGAAACTCTCTCTGTCTCTCTCTCTCTTTGTCTCTCTCTCTCTTTGTCTCTCTCTCTTACATTTCTTTACATCTCTGCTTCGATGAAATGACAACGAAATAAATAAAAACAATACGCGGAAGCCACGGAGGCACTGCTAGTAGGCACAGAGCAGTTGACCTACATCAAACCACTTTTCAACGTTGATTGCGAATCGATGAAAAAAAAATGCTTTTGAAAATAAGAACAAGTTAAAATCCATAACCAAAGGGAGTTCTATGCAAAGAGGTCTAACGAACATATTTATCGATATTTTTCCCAATTTGACAGCCAGAATGTCCCACTCTCTTGACTTTTGAACATTGAAGAAAGAGGGGAAACAACAACAAGATCTCAGGCAATTGATTACCTTCAAATCTTTGAGGTATTGAACTTGAATCAAGAGAAAAGAAAACTTGTTTTCAAACTTAATTCGCTTATAGTTAGTTTTTTGGTAAAGGCAAAGTTATCTGCGTTATTTTTTTGCTTTAGTGTTTTTAGGGTTCCTAACTATCGTAGTGTTCTTTTAATATTGTTTTAATATTGTAAAAAGGCCACACGAGTTTGCCCTGGTGAAACTATAAAGTTTGATCTATATATCTGTAAATCTATCTATCCATATCTATCTTATTGATGCTGCGGATGCGGTAGCAATAAGGCAAACAGTCGAATTGTTTTGTTTGTTGTTTTTCTGCTGGAGCAAATTAAACCAGAAAGGGTTTAAGACCTGATTAAAGTGTTATTATTTTCTAATTAAACGACGGAGGCGTAATGAATAGACCCTTTTGGTGGTTGCATGCAATTGTAACTTCAACCCTTGTGATGCAATGTCCACGGCATGACGACTCTTTGAAACAGCTTTGTGCGACCAAAATATGCCCTTAATTTGTGAGCTGATGGAGACCGGCTGGGACAATTATTAACAAAAGATATT
>CM021535.1:5124311-5139977 GCA_010994315.2 Pisaster ochraceus
ATGCAGTGCTCTCCCGAGCTCTGTGATCAAAATCCACAGGGTGGGATTTGATTCCACGACCTTTACATTGCTAGAGCAGATGTAATACCATGTACTTTCTCTTTCGTAATTGCCTATATTATAAAGGGATTTATTTATTTATTTATTTTATTTTTTTGCATTTTATTTTTGCAAATTTTTGAAAATTAATCTTCAATCTCATGTTGCGCACAAACTGCAAGGCACGTGTAATGGTATGCGCGATTCGGGGGTCAAAAGAATATGGACCTCATCCCAACGGTCCATAAGGGTGACAAACATATTTTATCAATATTCAGAGTTTCTCTGGAAATTGGACACAGACGGAGAGCACAAAAAAGGAATTACCTCGCTCCCAAAGGACAATCTAAAAGCAACCCTAATCAAAATTGTTACGGAAAAAATATATATTAAAATGCACATGACAATGGTTAACGGAGACTATACGGCGGTCTGGTTTGATGTGGGTGTATAATCAAAAGCAACAGGGGACTCTATGGTGATCAGATCAAGAAGGCTCAAAGCTGTATGAACCCACTTCGTTTCTGTTAATGGCAAATCACAGGCCCCGTAATTATCCAAAATGGATGGTGTGATTAATTTGATTTTAAAGTGTATATATGCTACCGGTAGCTACACCGCATTGTTGAAATACGCACTACAAACACTTCCGGGTCAAACTTGACCCGGATTCCGGTTTTCATTTGGGGTCGGACCCATTTGTGAGCTAGTAGGATTGGAATCTACATCCAACTGACCCGGAACTGCGTCATTGGGCGCCCGCGTAAAAGAAATGGAATGACTGAAACGAATCTAAATGAGAAAAACGCCATCATGTGTGCACAAAAACGACATTGAACGCATCAGCGGCTAAAATGAAGCACTAGTTAGAGTGAAGTAGGGTAAATGCGTGAATTTTAATGCATATTAATGAAATTGAATTTTTAAAAATTGCTGAAATTTGCATCCAATAAATCAAGATGCCAACTATATTCCATGTCACAAGAGGCAATTTACAGGGCAATCGCATTCCAGTTTTATCATTATTTTCCCGGCAATAGTAAGTCACAGCTAGAAGTGTCTCTTGTGCATGTCGTGCAAGTGGTTGCCTCCAAATTGCCCGAAAATATTTCCCTGTCTGACATGGCCTTAACACCGAAGTCGGACACAACAATATAATCAATGGCTTTTTTCGCAGCTGAATCTATTTCCGGTAAGCGCGGGTACCACGGTTTGTATCTGCGTGGTAAATGTTTGTATTTTAGCAGCTGTGCGGATTCAGACGATGTCTTAATTTCTCATGATCACTAGCACAATACATGGCAATAATTACATAGGGCCTGGTGAAGTTCCACAAGTTAACTCATATATGGATTTTTATGTAGCCAAGTCTTGTATAGATAGCGTGTCAATACATGTATTTGAAAAGCACTTAATCAACAGAGTTGGGTTACAATGCAGCTTTCATTTTGAAGTCTAATTTTGTTGAGCCTTTTTAATCTTCTTCCCGTTTTTCAATTAAGCCTTGAAAATCGTGACAAGCGTTCAATAATGACAAGTTGTAAACAATTATTAATATCAGAGTGAACACAAAATTCATGTACAGATCGCACAGAGTGTTTCGTCTGATTTTGCTACTTGCAGTTCCCAGTTCCTTTTTCGTTCAAGTCACGTTCGTGTTTTTCACACGTTCACGCAACGTGCATTTCAAACTCCTTTTTAAGTGAAACACGCACACATAAAGCGTGAAAACATTAAGAAATAATTATGCTATTTTTTAGTTAACTCACATATAGCTCATTTGAATCTACAGGTATGTGTTAAGTTTAAGGAATTTCATAAGTGCGGTACGATTTCATAAAACAGAGCCCGGAAATATTAATGCAGGCACATTTTGTACACAGCCCATTGGAAGAAAACAAAATATGGCGGAGGTTGATTTGTATCAACTTTAGAAATGAAGACAATTGGGGACAAATCGTGTACACTTGTAATTACGACTCCTGATTTCACGTTGTAACGTGACATTGACTGACTCACAGAAGACTAAGCCCCGCCCACAGTAGCAACTGTCTATCAAACTGTGACGACACACGCGTCTTGCTCCGCCCCGCATCACAAACAAAAGACAGGACGAAGCAATTCAAATTGCGGAACCTTTTCCAGCTCCAAAGTTTGCATTTCCTTGTGTGATTTTATCAAAAAAATCAACCGTTTCATGGTTCAAAGGTATTTCACATGGCAGGTACCCGATGTCGCCTCGCTAAATGGGGATGGAT
Organism: Pisaster ochraceus; assembly: GCA_010994315.2. NCBI lineage: Eukaryota > Metazoa > Echinodermata > Asteroidea > Forcipulatida > Asteriidae > Pisaster > Pisaster ochraceus. Next base: position 5,126,609 of record CM021535.1, read on the forward strand.
TCGACGTCCGTGTGTAAAACACCGCGGCAGCTTTTTGCTGTTTTCTCAGCGAATGGACACTGTATTCAGCTGAAACTTTCACATGTGACTTTAATCGTTTCTTGTAACCTTGCCTATACATCAGCATTTACGTTGGCAAAAAAAACAACGGACCAGCCCTTTAACCATTTTGAAGGAAACAAAAACCCCTTAGTTTCGCAATCCCTTCGCACACACGCCTGAGACTATTGAGTTACCAAATAGGTCATAATGGCGATTGCAGTGAAATGCCTGCCACGAAATGCCCAGGAGTGCTGAAGAAAGGTCACTCCTATATAAATATGATTATTTATGGGGTTAAATCAATAATGTCATTGAATCGCAATTCTTTATTGTCCATAGCGGTCCAACATAATTAGAATGCCACCTCTCAATTATCAATATGGATTATTTTGGCTGAATGTAATCTATGGGTTATTAATTTTTCCTTCACACCCGGAACATACTAACCGGTAGGAAGGACAGTTTCAACTGAGACCGACCGGTCCTTAAGAAAATTGTATAGATTTTCCCATCACCCTAAAATGGGCTGAATGACGTAGTATCGACCCTGCACGTAATTGAGCGGAGTTATTGGACAAACGTTTTTTATTACAGCGTGGCTTTAGTTGCAGTCGCTGTGGCGTTTCAAATTTCAGATAACATTCTTCATGGATACTCAAAATCTTTAAACAAATGGTTATTTTATTTGTACCCTCTTCCCCCCCCCCCCTCCTTTTTAAATGTTTAATGTGTGGGTGTTTTTTTGCATGTGCTGTCGTAAAAACACGAAAACTCCTGAGCAGAGGTTTTCGCTTGGCCGATTTCAGAGCTCCGCTTTCCCGCCGTGGCAAAAACTGTGTATTGTTTAGAAAGTCACTAACCCTACTTATAAATGGTTAATTCCCATTTCACCAACCACACCTCGATGGGTGAGCTTTTATCCACTATACCGATCGTTTGTCACAGTTTATTGGCCACTGTTTATAAATATTTGAGATAAATGGTTATTTTTTTCCTTATGACTCACACTTGAATACGCTCGTTAGAAGTACCTTTTCAGTGGTATACAAGCAGCGGGCCGCATCGGCTGCCACCTTTTCATCCATTTTGCACAAGTATCAACTGCGAACGTCTATCAAATATTTATTGTCATTAAAGGCTGATTGTCTCCCTCGAGATCCATCTACTTTTCATGCCATACTTCCAATAATAGCTTCTGGCAGATTTACTTGCCTGCAGTACCCAATCTTTAAGAGGCTGAGTTTGCTAAGGTTATGTCTTGTCATTTTATTTGGCTGTTTACACTCTAGTGTAATATCCTGTTCTCCTGTGTAATACGCCATCTTGTTATGTAACTTTTTACACCACTATAGTGTAACAAAGTATCCTATTCTTGTGGTTTTTTACACTATAAGGTAATATCTTGTCATGTTACCAAACTATTTACACTAATGTAATAAGTAATTCTTTTACACGATAAGCTTTACACTATAGTGTAATAATTATCATGTTCTTATAGTGTTTTTACACTAAAAGGTGTTATCTTATTATTTAACTGTTAACTTTGTAATATCAAGACAATTGTAGCATTTTACACGATAAGGTTTACACTATAGTGTTATATCATACTCTTGTAGTGTTTTACACTAAAAGGTGTTATATCTTGTTAACTGTTAATATCTAATATCATGTAGTCTTGCTGTGTTTCGCAGTATAAGGTAATATCGTTGTTATTTATTTGTTCCCACTCCAGTGTGATACCCTAATATACAAATGCAAATAATTACAATAAGTCTACAGATCCTGTCTGAATGAAACTTATCACTGGTTCATTACAGCATCTAATTAAAAGATAATAATTCCAAATCCAACAGCCGCGTGTGACCAGAGAGGGCGATCAGGTAAGAATCATAACAGATTTGCCGAGGGCCCTTCTTTTGGTTGATGTGTAACATCGACCTATAAGCAGTAGCTCTTGTTCGACACAATACAAGTTTGATGCCCCGATTCAGACTGTTTCACCGGAGGAAGAAGACAGCCGAAGCACATGGCCATCATAAACCAAAATGGTTCCCCCATCAAATAACAACACAAGCCGGAAGTATAAGAGATAGACCTTTATATATTGGATGCACTTGTCATTTTGCCAGCGCGCAGACTTGCACTGATAGGAGCCCTACTCTCAGAATGCAATCAAACTTGCCTTGAAAATGATGAAGAAGAAAGAAAAAAACGGCCTCGTGGCGGATGGCAGAGTTCTGTAAAACTACCCGAGGCAAGATTAAGAGTGTCATTCCATAGACGCCACGTAAATGCGGCACAAGGGTTTATATTATACTCTCTTTCTTCTTCTTCTTCTTGTTTCGCCTTGGAACATCCCGCGGGCGAACAACCTGGAAACGGCACTTAACTAAACCGTCGTCGCTTTGCTCACTCGCCCACTCTCTCGTCCCGGTTTAAGAACTTGTTTGGATGCTGTATGGGTGCCACTTTACCCTTACTGCCCGCGAGCCAAAACAAACATTTGACCAATAGCAACTAAGACGGCCTGTAAACTCGTTCGAGCCTTCCGTGCCTTTTTTTCCCTGGCACTCCACACACTATGTGTGTTTATATTTGAACAAACCAATTGCAACTTCTCAGTTAGTGGGACTCAAAACTTTAAATTCAAAATTCAAGACGACCAAAGTGTATCCCAACAAGCTCAATAGATATTACAGGTGTTGGATTTATTTACCATAATAGTTGTTTTGAGTGTGTTTAATGTATCGCTGTTGCGGTTATTTTTAACCACTCTTCGTCAAGGTGTATCTTGAACGTGGTTTGTGTAAACAATCTGCCTGAACAATCAACTTAACTTGGTTAACTGTTTCCACATTATTTTCATGGGATATTAAATGTGTTAGGTGAATAAACGGACTGGGGTTGACGTAGACTGTACCCCCTAACACCTGTTAATTTAATCAAGCAGCACTGTGGGATCATGCAACTGACTTGATCACGGGCTCACCCGTTATGACTGACAACTTGTACCATCCGTAGTTGCTATTCAATCGAGGACAAACCAAGAGGGACCGACAGCAACACTATAGCCACAAACCCTGTGAAGACTGGTCCCCTTGATATTAATTGGAAACTCATTCCATAACGTTCCGCGTGATGACCGAGGGTGTTTAGGCTTTTGGAGCTCTGTCGCTGTACGTGCGCACACCACTGATGACGAGTTTTGTGTGTGTTTCTTTTAGCAGCGTGAATTGCGTTCATATGGGAATTACCAATCGAGCCTGGTTTATGGCAGGGAAAAGCAACATGGCTTGCTCACTGTGATTATTAACAGGTAGACGGGATTTATCAATTTAATCACATTAATACATCGGCTGTAATTACAGCAGACGTTGAATGTCCATGAAAAGGCGGCTGTGATGTGGGAGGTAATAAAGCTGAATGGAAATCGCATACAGCGAGGTAAACCGGTTTATGGAGTTTGGTTTCCCACACCGCATACACCGTTAAAAAACCTCTGGGTCAAAATTGACTCCGATTTCGGGTTTCAGGGCGCCTGACCAATTTGTGGGTCATGCTGACCCGGAATCTTGTTTAAAATATTGGGTAGTGACCCGGCTTCTACGTTATTTTAACCCCATTTCTTGGCAAATACGGGTAACTCTTATAGTCGCCTTTGAAGATCTCTCGCTTTCAAAATGTGCGTCTAGAGACGTCATCCGACGTGGTTAACAGAAAGATATGAAATCAAGAAATATATTATAACACACAATAGCTGCATTACAAATTAACTGTGCATAGGACGTGTGGTAGTTACATGCAAGATGGCCCGCGTAACGTGACAGACAATACCAACAAGACACAAGCCAGCTATTTAGAGAAAATCAAGGCATTAAAGTAGGGTGACCCATCTGCCAGTTTTAATCATCCCACTCCACGATGTCATGTTTCTTTTGATAACATCCCAGAATATCGTCGTCATATTGTCCACTGGGTGAACCATGTACGGATCCAGTGCCCAATTGACGTATATGGTATCGAATGACGACTATTAATAAGGTTTTTTTTGTCTTTCTTTTTACTTACACTTCCAGCCCCTTATTGTTTTGTGTTCTACTTCTAGCGCTGGACGCATCGGATTACAAAGATTTAATCAAATCTTCGGGATACACTAGAGGATAAACTGACGCTGTTTTTAGTTCACGTCGTCTTCAGGGTGGTGGGTTCAAATCCCAGACGGGTAGATCATGAGTCTACCTCGAGGATTGCTTTATATTCTTGATTTATTTTAAATCTATTTTGTTTCTAAATTCACGATTTCATTTGCTGTGATACTGAAAAAGAATAATTGGTCTCTGGTATTCTCTTTTGGGTTTTTCTTTCCTCTTTTTCCTCTTTTTCCATTTATTCTTCGAGGTTTCTAAGTGGAATTTGTTAAGACATGCAGCGGCACGTTGGGGTTCAATTAAACGTTGCCCATGCCATTCGCCGCACTGGACGTGAGATTCTTATACAGCTTATTTGAACCCATGGGTTTCAAGTATTTCAAGTATGGAAGTTTAGAGTAATGTAAGAAGATACATGGTGGAGCTGACAAAATAGTCGCAGACGGTGTTCATGCTTTGTGTGATCAACCACATACATGAAGTAACAAACCCGTGAAACTGTGTGACTAATCCGCCGTGTGAGCCAGGAGAAAGCAGTGAAAAAAAACCATGCCAATTTTCACATTGCCTTTAATTTGGTTCGTAACAACCGAACTCAGCTGTTGTGTTTCAGGTTTTCAAATATAGTTTTCTCGAATAGAACTTTATTTCTGAGGGAAAAAATTTCTTGGGAAACTTTTTTTTTAGTATGAATTCCATAATCAGTAAGCATTCAGACTAAAATTCATGTGTTTTATCTTTACCAACGTCCCCAATCCCCTCAGTTTTATCCTCCAAAATTCGGATAAAATCTCGATCGAATTTCAGATTTTCTCACGGGGAAAACACAGAGGAGAGGACAAGGTAGTTATAATTAAGAGTGGCCAGGACTGCAGTTTTTAAAGATGCGCAAGCAAATCTGGCTTTTCAATAATTGTAGCGACGAACCGACTTCCTCCCTGGACGGTTTCTCTTTTAATTGGGTGTGCCGTATTAAAATTGTCTCGGGTTTTGGCTAAAATGCACCGTTCCTCCCTTGAGTTTGCATATTCTGTTATGTCAATTATCAATAGATGCATGAGGTGCACGTGGCTGTTTGGTTCTGTGGTGAAGTGTTCTGTACTCTTATTGTAGTTTATCTGGTAGCTAAATCATAATTGACTGTTGTTGTTGTTGTTTTGGGGGGTTTTAATATCAAAAAGTTATGCAAGTTTTAAGTGGTGTTTGAAGCTTTGTTTGACGTAGATCATATAAGATAAACTATTATCCAATATTCTGGTACAGCCATGTACACCCAAGAACTGGTGTGGTTCCGATATTTCGAACAGTATACTCTGCTCGCTGTCTCCCCCTGAAGACGAGCCTGAAGACCAGCTGTTCGAAACGTCGGTACCATACCGGTTCTTCTCAAAGCCAACACTCCTCCCAGAAGAGTTTCTACACGGTTGTACCTGCAAGTTTACTAGTTTTTCTTGTGCATGTTTTGATTGTAGTTGGTTTTGTCTCGAAGTGCCCCCACGCCAACGTTACCCCCAAACCCACGCCATAAGTTTGTTTGTTTGGTTTTTATTTATTTGGGGGTGTTTATTTTCATTGGGGGGGTGTTCTTCCTTTTTGTTCCTTTTATTCTTCTCCTGGAATCCTGTAGAATTATATGCAATAATGACACCCAACATTGCTTCATTACTAGAATGATTCACATTTTAAAGCCATCATCGTTTAATTGAATTCGTTTGGGCACAACCAACTCGATGGGTATGCTTGTTTCCTCGCGGGGGATTCGCACGACATTCTAACCCGACAAAATAATTGAATTCACTGAGCATAACCGTCTCGCTGGGTACTTGTTTTATTTTTCATGCCAGGGTGTCTGGAGTCCCAGCGATTGTGGAGAGGTGAGCCTTCAAGTGGGGGACTGTACTACATGGACCTACTTGAGTGCAGACTACACGCGCACACGCACGCAAACATGTCGTGGTATGTTTACACTTTCTGTTCCAGCGATCGTTAAAAGGGGGCTCTCACTTGCTCATTTGTTAGTACATTTATACAACCATTTCAGATTGTGTGCTATGACAAACAAATCAATTAATTGTTTTAAACCACTGGTACATCCTAATGGATGTAACAATAATTTGCATCAGGACCAAAGAACAACATTGTGATAAGCGCTGTATACTGTGTGCTTTCCTGAGCCCAGTGGAGGAATACTCACAGGCGTACTACTCTGGTGGGATTCGAACCAACGACCCCCGCATTATACAATAGCAGACACACTCCAAACACTCCCAGGTCAGGCTTGACCCGGATTCCAAATCCCAGTGGGCCTGACCCTTTTCATGGTCAGGCTGACCCGGAAACCGGCCCCCAAAAAGAAGGGGTTTTGACCCGGCATCTGCGCCAGTTTGACTCATTTCTGGGTAACTGTTGACACAGACTCCGGGTCATACTGACCTAGCCCGAACACCTGACGTCACACCTCGACGGCTCGTGAATAACGCCAGACATCAGCCAGACCGGATGTTGGCAAACGTACCTTTGACCTAGCATTCATTTTACACGGACACTCACAGAACAAAACAACGCTACGTGATGTATCCAATGAAACCATTTGGGCCTTAAGACCAGTACCTGTCTTTATCCTTGCGCATAAAGACAGGGGACCAGTCTAATTCTGACCCAGAAATGGGTCAGGCCCCCTCGAGACCCTGACCCGGGTTAATCCTGACCCGAGAGTGGTTAGAGTGCACCAGAACACCAACAGCTGGTGTTAACATTGTAGGGATACAGATCAGACACTATTGTTTTGTTATTATTAGGCCTAACGTATTGTGAACATTCAAATGTGACTGCCTTTGCTTCTTGGATATTGCCCGGAACTGGTTGCCTGTAAACTGCCTCGTGTGGCATGGTCCCAAGGCGCATAGAGGGCGTATGGGTCTTGAAAGCAGACTTAGGCCGTGTCCGAAACGGTGACTTCGGCTACAGCTACAGCTAGATCAGCGCGTCTACCAGTGTTGAAGAATAGGCAGACGCGCACGAACTAGCCATAGCTCTAGCCGAAGTCGCCGTTTCGGACACGGCCTTATATTGAGGTGGATCCTTGTAAGGAAGTAAGACCAATTTGAATTATAATAGGATAATGAACAGGTAACCGATGAAGAGGATCTAGACTTGCAGTTTTGTGTTGTCTCTTTCGAGATAATGAAACTTTGCGTGCAGCACTATGTGGGTGTTCTTTGTTAGCCACGCGAAATCGGTATTCAATTAATAGCAGAGTGATGGGCGCAACTAGGGCTTTCTGCAAAAAGCTGCGGCGAATTTGAATGCAGTTCGAGTGGACTGTATTACCGATGGATATTGTTTTTTAATCGCTTGACACAAAAGAATATTTTACCTGCACGCCATTAAGTGAAAATGGATGACTGATTTGAGGAGCGAAATGGAATAATGTGACGTTTTAATTGGTCGTTTATTGTCCAAAAATGACGGAGGAAACCTTTGGGCTTCGATGGGTGAAACAAACAAAAGCCAGTAATTGTTGCGTGAACAAAGAGAAAGCACAATGCAGTCGTGTGCTACGTGCGTGCGAAGCCACACAATGTTTCATTGGAAACTATTTAAACACATAGACCAAGCGCTGTCCCCCCCCCCCCAACCCAACTCCAAACCATTGTAAGATGCACTTCAGTTTTGTTGATGGGGTTTGGGCCATATTTTGAGAGCTCTTCAATCCATTTATCAATATCATTGTTTATCGAGAATAATTACGGAGCCATTCAGAAAATGTCTAACTGTTTTACCCGAGGCATTTTTCTGTTTTGTTTTATAATTGATTCACAAATTCATCCTTCTGGCAATTACAGTCGACGACTCATCCCTTGAGGCAGTCATGTCTTTATTATTTTTTGTTAGGGTGATATCCAACCATTAAAAAAAATGGTTTTCATTTTGGAAACTGTAGCACTTCACTGTTAACGGCTAATGCATCAGCAAACAATATACACCACTCCATTATAGCTATACGGAAAGTACACGCTGAACGAAGCGATTGTAATGAGTGCAAACTATTATTGGTAAACATGAAGGTGTTGTCGTGTTGGCTGTAATAGTACTGGGCCTATTAGGCCCCGTACGATTCGTATACACAATGTCAAAGTAGAGGAAAATAGCATTTTAAGACTCGAAGCCACCGGGGCGTATTCCGATTGCCGCAAACCGAAATAAGCCCGAAAGGAAACACGCACAAAACATTTCCCCCCATACCCAGGTTTTTTTTAGTCTTAACTAAATCGTGCAATCAAATTTGATGTGTTGGGGGGGGGGTTACAGACTGGTTTTTCTGGTGTGTTTGTTGAAAACTTGATAAGAATTAGTTTTATCATTTGATGAACTTTCCCTATTCATCCATTCGTTTTTATTTATATAAAAAAATCTATAACTGGTAGCACAAAGCTGAATTATGTGGCATCACAAGGAAAGAAAGATGAGTTAAAAATTGCACAGATAAAAATATAAAATAACCACACCGAAATACGGGGGAACATAAATACATGTTTAAAAAGATTACAAAAAAAGTTGTATATATATATTTGGTAAAACATCAAAATGACATGACAAAAATGCACAGAGTATCGTACAGAAACCCTCTTTCACATTGGAAACCCCCTTTGAAATAAAACCTCCTTTGACATAAGAACCCCTTCCAATTAAAAACTGTACACCACTCTCCCACACGTTAGACATATCAAGAGAATATTTGTCCCTGCACTTAACTTTTTCCTAGAGACTTTGTACAGTGGAGTCTTTAGAATTTCTATGTCGAGACTCGAGACCTTTTGTTTTCCCTTTTTTGTCTTGTCCTTGGTCTCCGTAAGCTGGCGAAAATGAGCACAGAAGCTCCAAAATGCCCATAAAAGTAACAACAGTATGACGTAATCAGGGAGGGCGGGGCTCTGTGAGGAATGGGGTCTTTTGCTTAAACGGAACCCTTGCCCTCTAAATGTCCTCTTCCCCGTGTAGAAACACGGTGAAAGACTCAGTGTTGGTTTGAGTGGGCGTGGTCATCAGCAAAGGTCAATAGTTTGCCGGTTGGGGGAAATGTTGTCTGACAGGCAGGGTTAAAAATCTGACCACTTTGCCGCGCGTAAAACCTCTTTTTCACCACCCAGCATTATCAGCAAAACAAAACCAAAGACCAAAAACTCTCACTGTTAAATGGTTCTCGTTTGTTTGTTATGTATTGACAGTAGATATTTTTTTTTTAAAGTCAAATCTGTATTTATTTTTATGTTCTTGCCAAATCATTTGATCTCCTGAAGCAAGGCCGTCTACTTCACACAGAATGCACAAACGGAACACACAAGTTGTTTTCTTTTGCTAAGAGGTTCCGCTACAACGTGAAACCGAGTAAGCGGGAGGAGTGGGCGGGTAGATTGGAGCGAGAGGCTTGTGACGATTGTGAACAACACTAACCTATAACGGGAAGTCCCCTCGATCCGATCCACTATCAAGCTAAAGTAGTAGATTTCGGCCGATTTCCTACCCTCCGCCCAGGTAGTAGCTAATAAGCTGGACAGTTCTTTTCAGAACTAATAGTCAGTATCCCGAAGTAGTCTCCCGATTCCAAAATCTACTCCACGGCAGTAGAATCAAGTAAAAGCAAGACCTAGTTCTCTAAGAACAAATTTACATAGCTAGTAGATATACGCATGGTGTTACCGCAAACCGAATATGCAGCACTAACCTACACATTGAGAAACCTATGAGATTGCTGAAAAAGATAACCTAACCATTGCAGCTTGCAAGCAGCCTGACCAGAAATATTAGACAAGAGTGCTTGCAGTAAACGAGTATACGGGCCTACCGCCGGGCCTAGCCCTAAATACTTCAGGGCCCAATTTCACAAAACCTGTAAGCACAAAAACTTGCTAAGCACAGAAAACTGGATACCAGCCACAGTTCCATAAAGTTTACTTTGTTATGTCTGGTGCCTCACTCGTTTATTTTTATTTGTTTGCTTAGCATAGACAATTGCTTTACAGCTGTATGAAATTGGGCCCTGCACGGTTAATTGGTTTAGGTTATTGTACGTGTAACTACCCTTTCTATCAAATGGAGCCATACGGTAAAGGCAAAATATTACCTTTGGTTTTTGGAACTGTTCGATTGTTTCAATCATATATAAATGTAGCTATACACAATACAACAAACCTGTGAAAATTTCCACGCAGGAAGAATAATCCGTAATTAGAATACACAATCTGAGTTTATACAGAAACGTTTCTCAGATTTAAATGTTTTTGAATCCTCTCTAAAACCACACGCATTCCTGAGTAGGGAATCGGTTCTCAAATGTCATACATTATTATGCTCTTACCAAGTCAGTTTTTACGGCCATTCATTGTTAAAGTTGTAATGTTCCGTATACGAGGTGCACCCAGCAATTGTGTTAAACGATAATGTAATGATGAACACTAACGGTTTACAGGGTGCTGCGGTGCATTCTGATCGGCAGACACTGCCGGAAAACAACGGGGCGAACCCCCTTCTCTGAACGATAAGTGTGACTATAGGTTTTTTTACGTGCATTACACAATACACAGGACCAACGGTTTTACGTCCCATCCGAAGGATCGAGCACTAATGGTTACATTTCCTGCTTAAGGTCACAAGGGTCAAGACCGGGACTCGAACCCACACTTTGCTGATCAGAAACACCAGGTTGAGTCCGGGGCGCTAGACTGCCACCACCTGGGTTCGAACCCAATGCGTATAAAATAGCGACGGCGCGCTTGCTAACCCCATTCATTCTTTAACTGTATCCTATGTTATTTTGAAATAAACTTAAAAAGTGCAACTAGTTGAGGCCACTTAATGTTAGCATACCAGGCAGGAACTCTTGTTAAATGTTTTGGTCTAGAAAATGCGAAAGTTAAATATGCTGTTACTCCATTGGGCTTATGCAAAAATATTTATATTCTTGTTAAAATCGTGTTTTGGGTTTTTTCGTAAATACTATTCTACTCTCAGAAACTATTTTGTATCATCCTATGCAATAGGTGTACTGCCTTCAAACGCTATCGCAGATCATTTGCACTCAAAAGCAAAACAATAAACATGCAATGAAAACAATAATTGTTTAAAATCGAACAATAGTGTCCTCTTTAAGAAGATACTCTCGAACCGAGGTTGAGAGAATGAATGGTCAGTGCCCCCTTTGTTGGGATTATTGGTGATCTGTATACTGCTTTGGCAAAAGGGGACAAAACACGGACGGTGTCAGGTATTCAGCAAAGGAGTGAAGCATACTCGCTTGTCTCTTTTCTAATATCGTTTTTCTCATTCGTTCAGAACTGGTTTTTAAAAAGACAAAAAATGCTTACCTTTGCGATGCAAATGTCTAATCAGTGGTGGTGACGTAGTTCGGAATCTTCAAGAACCGTTGAGCCGCGTTGTCGCTGTTGAGTCGGAAGGTTGAATGTAATGCGATAGAGTTATATTCAGTGAGTGACATTGATATTGACTGGCTGTTGGTTCTATATTCTCGGTAGGTGATGAGGGGGGCATTAAGGTGATGCTTTCACGCTTCTAGATATTACTGGCCAATCAAAGAGAGCCTCTCGGTCACGTGAGATAGCTACCGCTGTGTGCCGACGAATGGGAGAGAGGTTAACACATCTCGCTCATGAATAATCATGAATCACAGAGTGTGTGAGAGTGTACCTCTGTGCTTATGCGTTGATTTATCAGTGGTTATGAATAAACATGATGTTGTCTGTAAGATTAGCCATCACGTGATAGAAAAAAACAAAGTACATGTATTCGCAACCACTGGCGCTATGCGAATAGATGAGAGAGCACGTCATGTGCAAGTCTAAAACTCATGAATAAATATGAGGAGTTGGCGGCAATCGACCAATTAAGTAACTGACAATGCATTGCTGACCTGACCAAAAACAATATGACTCAATGAGTGAACAAAAGATTCAATTGACTGAACAAAACGACAGGGTCTGAAAAATGAACCAGGCATACAAAGCCTAATTTGCCTAATTAGGCTTTGCAGGGCCTGCTTTCGCGTGGCATTTCAATACAGAATTGGAAATAAAACAAAACACATTTTTTAATTTTTCAGCCTCAGGCATCCTATGAATACCAGAAGTAGCTGGCGCCAGTTATCTCTGGAAAAAAAATCTCAGAAATGCTGGTTGCTCCACCAATTTGATCTTGTCGGCCTAGTTCTGTATTCTAGTCTTAATAATATTTATTTGAACTTACCGTGTGATACTCGTCAGCATAGTGTAGTAACAATTTGTAGGTTTGTTTTTAGGTCTACAAGTTTCTTTAAATCCCAAGGATAGAACGGGATTGAATTTCTGAATTTCATGATATCACTTTGGCTGACTTCGCTGTAGCAAACGGTCGGTCGGTCAACCTTTCTACGTTGACCGTCACCACACAATTCTCGTTTAATATCGGGGTGACTTGCGTAATCAACCACTTTTTGCTCAATCAATGGTTTGGGTCAGTTAATATTTTAACACATTTTGCATTTTGTTTTAGATCAAATTTGTACCCATCTTCGGCGCTTCAATAAACACACTATACTGGTTGTATCTGTGGAAACGTGTTCAATTCAGCGTCACATTTTAGTGGCAACAACGGAAAATTGCTGGCGCTGGGAGGGGGGGTGAGAGATTCTGCACTCAGAGTTAATAATGAAAGCGTTACGGAAACTTGTGGCAAGAAACTATGGAAAAAAAGAACGTGCGCACTCAGGGTGCCAGACTAGTCTGCACGTTGGGTTATGTAGACTTGTGGACAAGTCGTTAATGTTTGTCGCGGTGATAGTCAAGTCGTGGTGGCGGCGTAATACATTCAGGGCTCCGCGATCGTGAAGTGTACTGGTTGTGACTGGTTCCCTGCACACATTCTTTTGCTGAGGAAACAAATTTGTCCAAAACCGTATTACCTGGGTGTACTCACTGCATCGGGGGTAAAGAATAATATATGCACTAAATGTGTGATAAGCGCACCAGCAAGAGTATAGGGTTTATGGTATGAATGCTAAGCAAAAGGCGCCCTTTTGGCTGCCGTTGCTGCATACTCCTCAGGAGCTGTGAATGTTTCAGGAACGCTTTTGGCTAAATGAGCACGGGTAGTATAATGCAAAGGGGATTTGAATACAATGGGTTTCA
>CM021535.1:5155583-5166718 GCA_010994315.2 Pisaster ochraceus
CTTTGTCGGGGCGCCCCCTTGTGGCAGATACCACTCCACTGCTCTGTCATAGCCATTCATCATGGTAAGGTCTCTTGCAGTCACACGGTACTGAAATGGAACAACCCTGTTCACTTCCTTTCGAAAGTCACGCATCTGCATCCCATTGTAGTTCATCACAGTTGAAAGGGATGGAACATTCTTGAGGGATGGCATCCCAAGTCCTCCTCCCATAATATCAGCTCGAAGATACACAAGAAAGCGAGAAATGTTGTTGAAATATTCTCTGCTGTCATTATATCCAAAGTCACTTTTAAGTTTCTGTGTATCAGCAAAGTTTGTAATTATGCATTGCGTCACTGCATCTGGTATCTTGCTATGATCAGCCCCAGGTACTATTTCTAACCAATTGATTGTCTCTGTGACAATCACTGACTTGCTGTTTTTGCGATTCAGTAGTGGCTTGAAGGTTTGGAGCAGCTTAGCAATGCCAACATAGTCTGAAAGGTTTGATGTAAAGATGCGGTCGTAGTTTAGCATATGAAGAGACCGATGGCAGTCGGGAAAGGTCAGACAGTTTGTCAGAAAGATGTGGATGAAAAATCTGCCTTGAAGGGTGAGATTTTTAACTCTCTTGAGTAGGTTTGTCACATAGTTGTGGTACATGACCATTGGGGATGTGCAGGGTCGTTGAGTGTACTCTCTCACTCTCAAACAATCCCATGCTACGAATGGGAATGAACTTGCTTTTATGCAGTACACAAATGTGAAATCTTTAGGGGAATTTACATAATTAGCCTGAGAGAAAAAAGGTGTGCAATCCACACCCCCTCGTCCAGTCATTGTTGGGTTGTCAAATGGCAGGGTGGATTTACTTCTCTCAGACGGGAGAAAATTTCCATGATCAAACCACTCAAGCATTGGTTTTTGATCTTCAGGTGATAAGCGACGAAGATAAAGAGACACCCCTTCCTTTTCTCTATCTAAGAGGGTCTTCCTTTGTTGGCCGAGTCTGATAGACTTTCTCTTGGCTTTTTGGCACTCAAGAGATTTCCATTTCTCCCAAACTTGAGATAGGTTTTTAAGATCGGCATCCAAAACGCTGACAAATCCTTTAGTGGCAGCATGGAGATTCTGAGCGTCCATCTGAATGAGCTCATCCAAGCTTGTCTTGATCAGGTCATACTCTTTCTTTGTGATGTGGACTGAGTACCAGATGGTAGTCAGACTGCTCTCAATACCCTCAGTGTCTGCAAACCGAACCAACATATAGAGAAACAAGACATTCCTCGCCATGACAAAAGGATCAAAGTCATCCAGGGTGATGTGGAGCTTTCCTTGGTACCTGTCAGGCAGGGAACCAGCTGTTAAGACTGTATTCCGCAGGTCGCCACAACCAGCTGACAAGACATGGTAATCCCTCACCATGTCCTCCTCATTCAGAGTTTCTCCTGACCATTCATTGTTGTCAAGTCGAAGAAAGTCTTTAGCAAGGATGTTTCCAAAATAGTGAGGTGGATCCAAAACCATTTTTATTTGTGAAAATCTAGTGTAGTTCTGTTTAAACAATGCTGATAGTGATTTTATGCTTGCTTTGACAGCAAGACATGACCTTTTATGGTTTGCCCAGTTGCGCAGCTGACATTCTTTATTACAGTACGAGACGTTATTGCACTGTGCACACTGGTGGGAGAGGAATACAAAAATATTGGAGTTAATTATGCAGCCCCTCAGTGGGAGTTTTATTGGTTTTTGTGTACTCAATCACCCAAACGTTGTCATAGAGTGAAACAGACCTGATGAAGTTTTGTTTCAGCAGTCCGCAGTACGGTTTTATTTGTTTGTTTGGCTAGGGAGCATCTCTATAGCCGGGATTAGTCCTGTCCACTGGAACGTGCCCATTTGAGCAGTCCTGATTAAGTGGACCGGGGACAAATGCCCGTTGGCACACAGTCGCATTCCTTTCAGGCCAGTCTGTTGAGAACGTTAAAACAGGAACATTCGACTGGAACAATCAAGTGGGAACATTCGCACCTGCTACGCTTGCTGCCTGTTTGCTTTATGGGGTGTGCAGTGTATGCCTCTCGCAATTGTTGTAAAAACAGGAAAGATAGGTTCAGATTTAGCTTTTTAGTGGTATTTCTTGATAATATTGACTTAATTAAACATTTCATGTATAATTTACATTTAGACCAACATGGCCCTAGTTGTTTTTTCGTTCTAAACGATTGTCATGGTTTTGACACAGCTCGACAGTTCTTTCATGATAAAATTAACTCGGTCTGTGATTGTGGAAATAACGTTACTTACAGATTCTTGGTCCAATTTTTTTTTAATAGGCCTATGACATGTATGA
Source organism: Pisaster ochraceus (assembly GCA_010994315.2). Taxonomy (NCBI): domain Eukaryota; kingdom Metazoa; phylum Echinodermata; class Asteroidea; order Forcipulatida; family Asteriidae; genus Pisaster; species Pisaster ochraceus. The sequence goes on from CM021535.1 coordinate 5,157,919, forward strand.
CCTGAATTAAGAATTAACCTTTAAACGTCTATTTTCATAGACTGGAGAAGACAAAAACGTTACATGTATTTTGTGTGATTTCCTTGGCATATGTAGAATTTGTTAGTTTTGAAAAGGCATTATCATTCAAAGTTTGCTCAGAGAAAATATTTCCGGGAAAATCAGGTCACTCATTTTTATACAAATTTTTTGGATAGTCAAAAATTTCCATTCCATTGCACCTACATAATTTAATTTTTTTTTTTTTGACAGTCACAAACTGACATTAATTCCAATTCGGTGAAAAGGGGGCCATCTTCAAATGTGAATGCTTGATTTTTTCTTGTGGGAACGTGCGGGAACAGTATCAGCGCTGGATCGTCCAAATGGGAATATGCCCAGTTGGACGGGGCAATGTTCTCATTGGAACGTTCTCAGCGATCTGACTTTTGAGACTCTCCATAAACAGTGATGGAGTTCTGAGCCTGCATCAGTCTAAAACAAATCTGTTGTCGTCAAAGGGAACACTGTTATGCACCTTTTTCCTTCCCACCATGCCCACAGTCATGACGGTGCCTTTTGACCATCAACCAGGCAGTTTTTGCAATAAACTTTTAAATATATTAGTGACGCAATTGTGATGTACATTTAATGCATTAAATAATGTTCATGTATCTTGGCTGAAACTCACCTCCTTGACAACACCAGATTTGCCACAATCACTGCACTTCTTTGGCCCAAACACCTGGCACTCCACAGACTTGTGTCTCACTGTGTCTCGGTCCAGGCACGATCTTGTGCAATACTTTGCCAATGGGCATTCTTGGCATTGCACAGAGCGTTTGAGGAGTTTTTTCTCACAGCGCCAGCAGTGTCCATGTTGCACATCCATGATGGAACAAGAAAATTGCAACAATTTTTTTTTCTTTTTGGACCTGACACCTACAGTACCGTACTAACAATCAATCAATCAATCAATCAATTAATCAGAAAACATTTATATAGCGCCAAAATCAACAAAAATTGACAATGCCTATGTAACAATATGCTACATTTATTTTCCAAACCAACCTACATGTACTGTAATAATAAGGCCAAACTATGTGCTCTGACGTCTGATGGGAGAATACAACTGATATGATATTTATTATCTACTGTACAGTACTATGCACATCAGTTGGCTCATTCCATTACAAGAATAGGTACACAGGAAAATATTTATTGAATTATGAAAAACCTTATGGGAGCTTTCACTTTTAAGAGAGGGTTGCCTTTCATTTTCACCTGGGCAGTTAGTATGCAGTACATTGCATGCTGATATGTTGTGGATCTAAATTTCTGTCTTCCATTTGTGTATTATAACACCTCTTTCAAAGATTCTGCCATTTGATTGGTTAGAGCGCACTACATAATATGTTTTGTTTTTACTAGAAACCTTGCAAATGCGATGCGCTACACACGCAGCAATTTACTTTACCCGTAGCAACCAATGTAGAATCACATAACAACCATATACTACCCCATAGCAACCAATGTACTATACCCGTAGCAACATTAACTTCTTGGTATACCTTGACGGCTAGGCAAAAGTAAAGGAAGGAGGTTTATAAAACAAACATTGACGAAACCCACACTTGTAACATCAGTTTTCATTGCCAGAGTACCTTTACCCTCCCTTTAAGATCATTAGGCCTACTAACTCTGTATTGCACAAGCAAGGGAAATCCCCTGTATGAGATATCAGCAGAGTTATCTTACATCCTGTTTTTAGGGCCATTCTATTATCTGAAAAGGGTACCATATGCTATTGACAAATATATACGCACAAACAATGATGAGAAAAACAGTGGGGTCATTCTATTACAAAGAAATATACTATTTTAAATCTACTGCTTTATTTTGAGGAAACTACATGTTTTAATAGCTTATTCTTCTTCTTTTTTTCTTTTTTTTTTACCTGTCCCTTTGGGCTCCGTAGTATTACTAAATTAGAGGAATGCTTGATCCAATATAGTAGCCAATTTTTAATATTTAGTTATCTAAAATTTGTTTAAAATATTTTATAAGGAGCAAATTCCAATCATTTGTAACATATTCTGGATACAGACATTCGAAAAGTAGTAAATTGAATACTTGACTCATCCAACTGTGGATCTCGTTATGTGGAACAGCAGTTGACTCACCACACCCATTACATGTAGGGCTCAATTATTACATTGTACTTCATGAAATAGGCCTACTGGGACCCCACAAATGTACTGTATGGTCACACTGCATGCACTGCATGTATGTAGCAGGAACAGCTGTATCATGCACATTTTGTACTTCATAAGCCTGAGAAGTAAAGAGCTGGCCCAGCCTTTCATAAATTTCTGTTTTAATTTACATACATGTATTGTCACTATTTTCATTCATATCAAATGAAAGCTGTTTGCTTTCCTTACTCCTTAAACATGGCAATTTAACATTGAAATTAATTTTTCGACTGTCAAATCAGCCTAAAATGATGCAATGTAGATTTTTTCAAAATTGTAATTTAAAAGGTTCAGGAACAGACAACAGACAGGGTGGTAGACAGGAAAGTGCTTATAACATGACAGTGTAGCTAAATGGGTTCAATTTACTCCCTTGCCACTGATTGTTAAACACTTTTTCCTTCCAATTTGTAAAAAAGTCTGTCTCTGTTTGCGACCATAACAATCTTCAAAATGATTTACTGCAATTTCCTAATATACCATACATGTGTATTAATTATTTTTAGAATTTGTGTTAAGAGCAGTCCTCTTGGGATTTTGAATATGTACATTAAAAAAGACACATTAACAAATACTTCCCTTGTGTTATCTTTAGGCCCCTATACCATGTTTCTTCAAATGTTACCCCTTTTTACCATTAGTCTGGACAGACCCAAATGAGGTCTTCATCCTATTTAGTATTGGGTCATCACCTTTCAAGCTGTTTCAGTAGGGAAAACATTCCATGGCCAAACCATGCTTCCATGTTAATTTTGTTTTCTGTACAAGTAGATGAAAAAAAATATGATTGGATCAGGGTATAATGGAGCATGTAGTGTTACAATATAATTTGAAACAATGTGATAGTAACACAAGTATAAACTAACTGCAAACATTTTTTACGCAGAAGTTATTGGTGACACTTGAGCAACAGAGATCTGCCAATCTTTGAGCAGTTCTTGCAAAAATAGAAGGTGTTTTTGCTAGTCAGAACTAAATTTGGGATCGTCATCTCAATTGATGTCTCTGTCAACGACACCTACATGTACATGACATGAGTTACCCTTTCACACAGGAGTTTCAAGTAATTTTAATTAGTTTCAAGTAATTTTTTAGTGTTGAGAACTCCTTTTTTTCATTATTTTTTTTTTTTTAAATCATGACTGTTCTCTATTTATCTTCTTGAGGGAGGTACCATTCCACGTTCCTCTCATCCCCGTTCATCATGTTAGGTCATTGTCAAATGACGGCACATTCAGTGGTGGTGTACCAAGCCCTCTGGCCATGATATTCGCTCCCATTGTTTGGTCTTGGATTCTTTAAGTGACCTCTTGTTTTATACATGAAAGTAAAGCGAAGACGTCCTCAGTCTTGTCAGTCTGTCAAAACACCCACACCCAAATTCCATTCAATGTGCCATTATGAATGTCGTTCTGTCAATGACCAATCATAAAGGTAGAAAATCACCATGGACCAATCAACGTACACCAACCAAAAACTGACAAGATGAGCCAGCTGTATACAGCCTGCCCTTTCAAGTCTGAGATTTCCCAGCAGTTTTGTCTGCATCATTGGTTGTGCAAATTGCTGTTTGGAAGGTTAATCAAGAAGAGGGCGCATTTCAGGATGCCAAAAATGCCATCACAGTTTAATAAAGACTATAACACTGACTTGAGAGGGGTTGAAACAAACACAGGGTCCATGGTTTAAACAAACAGTGTGTTCGGTTGATATGCAAAGGCCATATAGACAGAAATTTTATTTTGTCTCCATTAACTGATGATTTATGGTCACCATAAAGGTATGTGTAGCTCAATTTGCATTTGTCCCTATTTTTTACTGGTGTCTAGCCAAGTCACACCAAGTCCCAGGGTCTAGTCCAAATCATGTTCCTCCGAGTCTGAGTCCTCAAAAAAAAATGAACCATTACTTTCCCTTTAAGATTGTGAGTGACTGTATTTTGCAAGCAAGGGAAAGCCCCTCTGTGAGAAATCAGCAGACTTGCATAAGGTCAAGGATAATCTGTTTTGTCTGAAAGAAATGTTGTTTCTTTACAGTGAACAATACATAGCAATGCTGATTCTCTTCTATGTTTTTTTAAATTTTCTTTCTTGGGTGGAGCTAGTAGTTCCATTTATTTCTAAGTATCCTTGCAGAAGTTTACACTAATTGGCTTAAATTATACTTTTAACTGGAACTTGTTTTATTATAGTGAGTTTTTCTTATGTACATGTATTTACATTTTAGAACAAATAATAACTAAGTGGGTCTAAATGTATTAATTAAATGAGGAAATGAATTGTTAATACATTAGAGTACATGACAAAACGGTTTGGCCGAATGTTTCCACCCAAGTAGAATATTTGTTAAAAGGTAAAGTCTTTGTGAAAGACTCCATGAGGGTTGAAACATCAAAACAACAATTGTTGCTTTTAAATACCGGCTCATTTTTGAATGAAGACTGCTTTTTCTTAATGAAATTAAATCTTTTTTTTTAAACTCAATTTTTACAAAATTCTTGAAACTAAAAATATCCATAGTAAGCTTTTATGAACGCAATTTAAATGTTTATATAATACAAACAACTTGTTAAAATTTGGGATGAAGAAGCTTATTTAAAAAAAAAAAACATTTGTGAATCATGCTCGAATTAGTGCGACCATTACACATGTTTAAATGATAACATAAACGTCATTTGGGCAAAATTCTTAATTGTTTACAGAGCATACTGATCAAAACGTTGAGTCAACCACCAGTTCTTTTCAGAATCTACACTACTCAAAAGAGATTTTCACATGGTGTTACCGCAAACCTTACTTAGTTATACTTCCACCATGCAAAGTTTCAAATCCTACTTGTTTACAAGTAACCGGAAACGAAGGTCAAGTCTTATTCTCAGGTTTTCTTGGTTGATTTGTTAAATTGATTTTACTTTCAAATATTTCATGGCTAATTTTTACTTTCCCAACAATATAAAGAAGTTTCTATAGCCATAAACTCTGTGAAACAAAAGTATTTGAAGAAACAGAGTCACGTACAGCTCAATATGGTTGGAACCAACTTGGTCCCAGAAGTTCAAATACTCGCAAGTCTTGCAAAGTTGAGGAAGTGAAGGGTACTGGAACCGAGTACTTGTCTTATATTGAACTGACTGACAGCAGATTGCTTTGTTCTTGGTGTTAAGCGTCGAAAACTCTTCTTTGAAAAGTCTCAAGAATTTTTGTTGAGATGACTAGACTACTGAGTATGCCAAGAGGCAGTTGAAATCCTGTAATTACATTAGCAGTCATGGCAGTGTGTTTTATTTTAAGATGTGTATTATTTGTACTGCAACTGAATTTTCTCATCCTAAAAACCAGATGTTTTATTATTTAAAAAGATAAAATAGTACAATTTTTAAAGTTTGCTTTCTGGGCTACAAGTAACTAACTTGTTTCTAGCTTGTGAAGTTCTTTTTTAATACAGCATGTACACTAACTGGATGCCTATCATGTTTTTTGTGCTCTAGCTCATAGAGCTATAGAACTAGATGGCATACATGGATAAAACCATGTGACCTGGCCAGACAAAAAGATTTTGTGGCCATTGAGAAAATGGTGCTCACCCTTTGTATTATAACACTCACGTAGGCAACGCACCGGTTCACACAACCAACATTTGTTTTCATTTGAATGAGACATATAATTTACCCATAGGGATTCGTGCCCATGGTGGAACAGCGCAGTTATGTGTGTGTGTGTGTGTGTGTGTGTAACAAGTGCTCTGATTTTATTATGGGTTCTTATATAGTGCTTTATCACACCCCTAGGGGCGTATCAAAGCGCTCATTATTTGTTTTTTAACAGGATAAGCAGAGCTATGTATTGAATTATGAGACCCATTTATGTAGTACCTTCTGATGATTTACATGGTACTACACTAGCGACACTGGTTAGACAAAATGAGTTGAACTAAAATGAATTGATTTCTTTTACACGTGTAGTACATGTATGTATGTACATGTACTTGACTTACTGCAGCTGTGGTAGGCACCACTCCACAGCTATGTTCTGTCCATTCATCATGTTCAAATCATGTGCACGCACACGATTCCTAAATGGGACAAGTCTGTTCTTCTCTTTCCTGAAGTCACGCATCTTCATCCCATTGTACTTCATCACAGTAGTCAGTGATGGCACATCCTTGAGTGGGGGTATCTCAAATCCCCCTCCCATGATGTCCGCTCGAAGGAACTCCAGGAATGATGAGGTGTTGTTGTAGTACTCTCTCATCAAATTATAGTTGATGAGTTGGGTTGGGCGTTCTAATGAGGCTATGTATGCATGTAGGCATTTTTTAAACACTTCTGGGTTAAGTTTGTCAAGTCCAAAAATGTCTGCCCCAGTTGTAAATCTTTCCCAGTTCATGGTCACAGTGACAATAACTGAGAAGCTGTTATCACAGTTAAGCAATGGCTTGAAGAGTTGGAGAAGATTATTGAAACCAACGTAGTCAACTAGGTTGGAGGTAAAGACACGGTCGTATTTTGGCATCTCATCAAGGGACTCAAGGTATTGATGAAACTGCAGACAGTCCACCAAGGAAACATGGACATACAGCCGTCCCTGCAAAATGATCCCTTTGACCTTTTTGAGAAGGCTTGTTACATAACTATGAAACATCACCATAGGAGATGAGCAGGGTTCGGCAGCAGCCTCCCTCACTCTCAAACAGTCCCACACCCCAAAAGGGAATGTATCAGTTCGAATACTGTACTCAAAGGTGTAATCTTTTGGATCCTTGGGTATTGCATCATCAATGTCTACTACAAATAATTCAAATTCTGTTGCCATTGTTCCTCGCCCAGTTAATGTGGGATTGTCAAAGGGCATATCTTTTTGTACTGTTTCTGTTGGGAGAAACATTCCATGATCAAACCATTTTTCCATTTGTTTTCTTTCTTTATCAGATAAGGACTCAAGAAAAAGAGGCAATTTTTGAGTTTTTACCCTCTCTTCCTTGAACAATGCATTTCTCTGTTTTCTTAGATTAATACTTTTGCCTTTGGCTCGAACACACTTTAAAGATCTCCACTTGACCCATACTTGGCACAGATGGCCAAGTTCTGTATTTGAAACTGTCAGTAGTCCTTTAGTGGCATCATGGAGACTCTTGGAGTTCATCTGAATGAGCTCGTCCAAGCTTGTCTTGATCAGGTCATACTCTTTCTTTGTGATGTGAACTGAGTACCAGATGGTAGTCAGACTGCTCTCAATACCCTCAGTGTCTGCAAACCGAACCAACATATAAAGAAACAAGACATTCCTCGCCATGACAAAAGGATCAAAGTCATCCAGGGTGATGTGGAGCTTTCCTTGGTACCTGTCAGGCAGGGAACCAGCTGTTAAGACTGTATTCCGCAGGTCGCCACAACCAGCTGACAAGACATGGTAATCCCTGGCCATGTCTTCCTCTGTCAAAACCTTTCCAGACCATTCGTTGTTGTCAAGTTGAAGAAAGTCACTGGCAAGGGTATTCCCAAAATAACAAGGGGCTTCCCCAAATTTGCTGAGTGTTTTTTGTCCATATAAAACAGTGGCAAGTAACTTAATGTTTTCTCTAACTTCAACACATTTCTTTTTATGGGTTTCCTGCCAGTCTCTCTGCTGACACTCCTTATTGCAGTACCAAGCGTTGTTACATTGTGTACACTAGTTGGGGAAAAGAGACAAAAATGACTGAGAAACTAAAAATTTGTGATTGTAGTCAATACAGATTGTTTCCATGTAAAGGAGACGTATTTTAAGTTTCAAAACAGCAGTACTGGCACACACATTGTGATAATCCTACATGGGCGTACATTATGCATGTAGCACACACAGTTACTTTGATTTGATTGATCAGTTTGTATCTACATATGTCATTCTATTTGTATATTTTACATATTTGAACACAAGTTCTTTACTAACCTCTTTGGTGTCACCAGTTTTGCCACAGTTGCTGCATTTCTTAGGTCCAAATACCTGGCACTCCACGGAGATGTGTCTGATTTTGTCTCTATCTTGACACGAGGAGCAACAGTACTGCCCCAGTGGGCAACCCCTGCATTGCACAAAACATGCGGGTAGAAGTTTCTCACAACACCAGCAGTGACCAGGCTGAACGTCCATTATATGATGTAATTGTTGATTCCTGCACAATAAACAAAAAGTTGCATGACAAACATACCAAAATGTAGAGTAAAAGAGGAGCCTCATTTCTCATGGGAAATGCTTGCTATTGATGTTCTTGTCTGGAAGCATTTTTGCTTTGTACTTAAGACCCTTTCATGAGAATGAGATACAACATTATTTTGAGCACATTATTGTCACCTGATGCCTAAGATTACTCTCAAATTATTTATAAGTTTGCTTTGTACAATATAGGGGCTCTTACTTACAAGCTGAATACATGTAGATTATTGTTTTGGTGATGAGCACTGTGTACTCCGTGCTTTCTGAGTCCTGTAGAAAACACAGGATGGAATTGGATGGGATTCAAACCTATGGCACCATGACCTCAGTATTAACACTTTTTGTTTATACAGTCGACTCTCGTTAATACAAGCT
>CM021535.1:5244631-5257641 GCA_010994315.2 Pisaster ochraceus
GACTTTTTGAGCAACCTTGTCTGAAGGAATAGGTACAGCATGCCATGGCTGGGGCGACTATGTCCAGGGAACTGCTTCGTGTTGATGAAACCAGGTGATGTGTGGTCAAGACGCACCCATTCCAGATTACGGTAGACTAATCTTACAGTAGACTCCTTCTGCTGGAGTACAATCTCTGGGAGTTGACCAAAGTGTTACCAAAGAACACATCTTCTTAACAGGACGGCTGGCCTGATGAGGCCAGTTTCTTTAGCGTCTATCTTGGGTGCCAGTCAGAAGCCATTCAACCTGTTACTGCCGTGTAGCCAGGGATCACACCCAAGTTTACGATACAACCTGGGAAGCGGCAGCAGAGGGATCACCTTAAGGGGGTGCGACGTTTTATAAACTAACAATTCACTTTGAACAATTTCTGTCATCTTTAATTTAATTTCAATTGGCTGGCAAAAAGTTAATTAATTCCTTCTTCTTCTTTTTTCTTCAGTAAAAAACCCGTACAAAATGTTAAATAAAATATTTCCACTTGAAATTTCCCTGATTTAGAATCGTTTGTAATTCGATATAAAGATCTATCATTAGTGTTCCTCATTTAAGATTTTTATTAAATGTTAGGTTTTTTTTGCCCTGCATCTCACATCAGTGCGAGGGTTATAAAATAACATTAACAAATATAAATAATTCTTCATCCCCATTTTAAGTATAAAAATGACTCTCTAAAATGATAGTTTAAAAATAAAATTACATAAAAGTACACATGCATTATCACAATACATCATATGAACTTTTTAACAATGTTGTATTGATTAGCTTAAGCTGCAATCACAGACTTGTTGAACCTTATCTTAATTTGAAAGTTATTAAAACCTCATATATAATTATACTTAATACTTTCCATAAATTTGAGTTGTTCATAAAATTTATTTCATAATTTGTTTTCCTCTGTTGACTTTAGGTTTTAATAAAAAAATAGACAAAATCGATTTTTCAAATGATATCATTTTTAGGCATTCGAAAGGCACTCTTGCATACATGTATGAGTTTAGTATAATTCATGTAAGTTACAATTTATACTGGCAATTGAACGTAGAATAAATTTGTTTTGTTTATATATTTAAAATACAATGACCCTGCTCTAAATGAAGAAAAACCCTGAATATCAACCATATGCTGTTTCTAATACTTCTATTGTATGCTACATTTTTTGGTGTATATCTTGAGTGCTATTTTGTAATCCTTCAGTAATCAATTTGTTTATCATTAATTGTTTTAGTTTGCTCTGATGGCTGTCCGTAGTGAGAGCGTTGTGGTCAAGTGGACTCCAGTTCTGCTGTTGTCAGAGTGGGGGCTCGGGTTTCGGTCTTGACTTGTGTTCTTCAGCAAGACACTTAACTTTCATTGCTTGATCATTCGGATGGGGGCGTTAAGCCATAGGTCACATGTGTTGATTAATGCCTAGGTATAAGAACCCAGTCCACTTACCTTTAAGAGAATGGGTTTGCCCCGGTGGTTCTGGCATGGTTGGCTGCAGCACCACATCACATCTATTTGTAAACCCTTCCAATATTCTAGATGAATGGGTTTGATATTTCAAACCTTTGCTCTGCATACCTGCTGCAGAATTATGACTGATTTGAGACACCCATCGGGTGTGATACAGCACTGTAATAATTGTTTGCATGCGACCGTTTGGTAGGAGTCTATGCTATACATTATAGAAAGCTCTGTAATGTACATGTACTACGGAAAAGTAGTTCAGATGGCATTAAGGAACAATTTTACAGCAGCGTTCCCTGTGCCCTGGGTCACACCAGTTGCAAAGGTAGGCAAGTGGGAGGTGCCCCCCCTTGGGATTCTGAATATCTTTCTGACAGACGAAGCAGTTGTATTTTGCTCCAAACGAAGGGTATTTGGGCTTATGAAACATACACCAATACGCTGAAAAAGAACAAAGATAAGATTGAAAAGAGTAAAAACCTCTGTAATCAGGACAAAGAACAAAATCAGAGCTGCTAATTCTCCCTGATTCTGCAGACAGTTCACTGAAAATGAACCAATCCTTCTGATAAGCAACTTAATAGAAAAAAAACCTGATCATGAAAACTTTGTCCCTGTTATGTTGAATGCAATTCTAAACATCTCCCTTATTGTTGTGCTAAATCTCCCTGATTGCAAGATGCCTGATGTTGGCAGCTCTGCAATGATATTGAAACTCTAAATTGTTCGCAGTACCAACTGCTCATAACAGAATGTGTTGCTTTCTGTGTACTGTGTACAGGCACATTAGAGAAACTAAATCCCATTTTGTCATTTAACCAAAAGATAGCAGCCAACCATGGTTAATAAAGTATTGTCTGACCTTTGGCACTTCTTGGTCCAGGGAATGGTACCTGACCTCCGCATATGGCACAGCAATCCTTGTTCTGCCACAACGGGATGGGTACCTGCTGATTGCGTTGATTTGCACAGAACTGGCAGTAAGCGAACTTAGTACAACCAGAGAAAGAAGATTGTGTCATGTTGGTGCAGCGGAACTCCTGAAACATTAAAAATTGTCATCAAGAGGATTATTTTTGGTTGAACAAAGAAATACTGACTGGAGCGGGATTTGAACCACCAACCTACCTTTACCAGCTGAGCTATCTTGCCCTGTTGTTTGCGGTCTCCATATTTTGTCAGTATCTTTGTTTGGGTCACCAAAAAAAAGTACATACCTGCCAGTACCAGTCGTAAGAAAAGTTTACGTCTGAAATTCTGTCTAAGTGGAGAGAATAGCACTTTGAAGACACCGACAAACCAACGTTCTTGTTTCAATTGCCGCAAAATGAGCCCAAGTGAGTATTCACTGAATCCCAGAAAAACTGTTAACTACTTGTTGATTTTTCCCACTTAAACGAGGTGACCACTTAGTCGGATGAAATATTGAAAGGTTGGTTGTATGGTGTGTTTAATGAAAACTGGAGGGTAAGAATTGATTCACTCTTCCAAAAAACAAGGATGTTGTACACATTTATGAAGGGGGTTTCCCTAAACTTTTTTTTTCACTCGTCCGCCGAACGGGTCAACCAAAATTTTGGGTCTCCTTAAGTTTTTTTACAGGCCCAAGTGAAGTATTTTCACTCAGTCTTTGTATTGCTTTTTATCCCCTGATGAAAAAATTACACTAATGAAAATTTCATTTGAAAGCACTGTCATCTCTCCATGTATGGGTATCACCGATGCAATCTTAACATCTTAAGTTATTGCGGTATCCGCTGCTAAAATAAAGGATTCGCACTGCCTCTAGCTACTGGGCAATCTTGGTGGTCTAGTGGAAAGACATCTGCTCCAGAGTGGCAAAGGTCTTGGGTTCAAGACCAACCCTAGCATGCTGAGTAATATGCAGGTCGATTGGGAGAATGCTAAGTATACAGTTCTTTACACACATCGATGTATGGGTAAAACCAATAACATCCCTGTCTTGTCAAGCAGCTATGATTATTCAGAAAAACAGAGCCCAAAAGTTAAAGACATAACTTGCCTTTAAGAGTCTTGATTTCTCCATAGGATTGTCACTCCTGCTGCGTTTATCAGTGCGGAAGTAATCCACTAATCGCTGCCCTTCCTTGGCCAGGGTGAGCTGTCGTGCGAGCTGATTGGTTATCGCTGTGAGGTCATTACAATGGTACTGATAGTAGTCAGCCAGCTGACGGTGTCGCAGTTTTTTGGTATCGTAATCTTGAGCAAGATGCTTCTGAACTGCCTGGATGAGGAGTTTTTGAAAGGCGAAAAGGATGAGATTGAATGGTTAGATAGTAGGAGGGTTGACTGTGTACTGTAGAATTGAATTGAAAACCACAGTGGATGAGAATGATTGGTCAAACAGTAGGAGGATTGGCTGTGTGCTGTGAAGATGCATTCACCACATGATACATCATACGACCACCCAGCTGGCATAATTTATCTATCATTCAAACTCATAGTGGATGATGCTGAATGTCAGATAGTAGGGTGGGGGGGGAGGTAACTGTAAACTGTGTAGATGCATTTACCTCACTGTAGGCTGGCAGAGTGAATACGTACTTTGTTAATTGCGAGATGAAAGAACTGTAGTCTTTCTACATCTCCGCGAGTCCCAGAGTTCCTCAGGAATGGTTTGAGTGTGCGCCGAACCATGGCCCAGTGTAAAGCCGGTGCGGGTGTGCTGCTATCTAAGTCACCCAAGAGAGCATTGAGCTCCGTTTCATTCAGGCCACCTTGGGAACACTCCAAGAAATGAAGCATCTGGAAAACGGACGGAAAAAAAACTTCACTTAAATCCTCGAAAATTCTTATCGTGTTTTGTATTAGCAGGGTAATGTAGTGCCAAACATCAATGCAATTTTGCCAATTGTTCTTTGCTCACTAACTATTTTAATATTTCAAGTAAGTTCACCCGCTCCTTATGATACGCTTACATGTTGCCTCTGCGCAGCTCCAGGCTTGCAGCTGGCTCATTCAGTGTTGAAAAGCATCCCTATTAATGTGAAATATAAACTAGTGAACAAGCTCAGTTGGTGGACAAGCTGACTGCTCCTGCAGTTATAGTCACTGAAAAAGTTTTTAAGGCCGACCCTGCATAGGCTGTCCTGAGCAACACTCTTTTAGCTGTAGCAGCCAATGTGGATGACCTTACCTTCTCCACCATCCCCGTCTCATCCTCACTGATCAACCTGTTCAGGATGCTTTCAATCAGTCCATCCAAGGAGCCAGGCATCTCCCGGATGCGGGCCGTCACCTCCTGGAACACTCCAAAGACCCTCAGCTCCTCGCAGGTCAGTGACAGCCACAGGGCATTCTTGGCACCTTCAGAGTGGGTTAGGAGAGACAACTGCTCTGGATCTAAAGTCTTGTGAGAATTATCAAGATCAGTATTAAATGTTGCTATTACAAGGTGTTTAGATCGTCGGATGAGTAAAGAATGAGTACGCATGTCTAAGTTGACATTCTTATTCTGGTTTAATCAAGTGAGTGGATTGACGGGGAAGGAAGGAAAAGGGCAAAGAAAGGGGGGGGGAAAATATTTTTCAAAGGCAACCTGCATTTTGAAAAAAAAGTGTTTTTGAGAAGAAAACAAAATGTATTTGTAAACACACTTGTATAGATCTAAGTTAGCTTTTATGAACATAAATATTATTTTGAAATATTTTTGAAGTTTTTGGGGAAGCAACCGTGCCCCTTGGTGGAAGGGGGTAGTAACATAAAATGTGACCCCCCGAGTCAGGAGGTGCATGCTTTATGCAAACAATTTATGTTCATGTACACTATGTGTCATGCTCTAAGCGTCTGTACCAAAGCTGCGACACAAGACGCTGTCTCTACTCGAGATTTATCGCTAGTATGTGTGCACATTTGTCGCAAGGCGGGCGTGGCCACACATACAGTGATACAACAACTGTTGACTAGTCTAGCTTCATTCACTTGTACTTCTTCACACAGGGCTGCCATAGTGTTAACAAGGTGCATTTTAAGAGGGCCGAAGCATCAGCAGGAGCCAGACTAAGTTGTCCTCCTGACGAATTACACCACAAATAGCAGAGCGGCAACAACTTGTAAAAGGGGGGTGCAGTCTTACAAGTAAAAAAATCAATTGCTGATCACTATACACAAACATTTTTTGTATGCAAGCCTGACGCTTCACAGGGGCAATGGAGACAATCGCTTCCATACCCCATGGCCATCTTAGGGTGCCTCTTGAAACATTCCAACAGAAATTTGCAATGTCCTCACAGAGGGACCCTTCACATAGAAGAAAACGCCTTGGTGCCCTTGCCATTTCAAGAACGAAGCCTCAGGCCTGTTTATGAATGTTCTATTCATATAAAAGTTCCAAATGAACTCATATTTAACTGCTCATCAATACACATAACTTATTTGCAGTTTGCCTCATCGTCTTGACCAACCTTATTGTATCTACCAAAGTAGTTTGTAATGATCTCTGCCCTTGCTCTGTCATCAAGAGCTGTCAGGGGTAGCTCCGCTGCATCGGGGCAGTGCTCCCTGAGCTTCTCAAGCGTTCGGTCTTCTCTTGTTGTGCTCGTCACACACCGGATGTTGCCGCTCAAGGATGCAGGGAGCCATCGGTAGCGATCTTTTTCTTGAGACGACTGGGATAGCATTGTAGATGTGAAGTATAAGAGATGCCTATTTAATTTTAGTCAATATCACCGTGTCAGTGCACAAACGGCGTATCTCCTAAAAATAGCATTTTTACGCGTTCTGCGCAAGTTTTAAGTCGAATAACGCGCAGAGATACGTTTTTGAACAGACCATTTTCCTGAGAGATGCAATGTTTTAGCAAAATCAAGATACAGTGGTTTTGCACTAATTCAACGATATCTTTGTTCAGAGGGCCTCTCAGTCAGAGGTCATAATGACAAAAGAGTGATCTTGTACATTCCAGGGCTTTTCCTGGCAGGCAGAGATACTACACATACTAGTCATAAATTCAAGAGCTTAAAAAAAAAAAACTGTTTTGAGATGTGCCCTCTTTCTTCATAATCAAAAGTCGGATAAAAAAATCAGACGATGCAATCTCCATGAAATGTAAGATTTTATGCTCTGTACAAAAATTGTGCCTGCAAGGAAGTCCAGGCTCTGTGGCTCGCTTGTAAACATGTGATGTCACAGGTTCCATGGTCTGTAGGGTTAGATATAGCACTGGTGTGTAAACCTGGAGGTCCCAGGTTCAAATCCTGTTCTGGCAACTGTTTCCTTGTTCATCCCCAAATTGATTTAAAATTACCCGGTCAGTTTCCCTTGTGGTTTATTACTTTGGTAATTGAGTTAGTACGTACATACATGTCATGGTTTGTGGAAACATTAACTAAAATACAAAAACAAGCTGCACTCATTACCAAGCAAACCCAAACGTTTGTATTTTGCTTTTTGGCCTTAATTGTAAAAAATTTAAAGTGAATAACGATATTACTTGGTTAACAGCATCCACAACAAGGAGAAGCTGTCTGTCAGTCTGCCCAAGCCTCTTGACGTAGTCTCCCATCAGTTTGGCATTCTGCTCATCTGGAGTTAAACTTGCTCCCGGCTGGCGATTGTCTACAGTCTCCTGATCAACCCCATCAGTATTACACAGGTCTGGGTGCAGCTCCTCTAGTTTGTCAACTTAGGAATGTGAAAGAGGTTGACAGAGACGACGTCATTTTCAACAAATGATGATAATGATGAACACTTATAAAACGGCAGTATCCACAGCAGACAGGCGTCGAGATTTGCTCATCATTTTTTTCTGACAGGTGAAGTACGAGACCCATTTTACATAGCACCTTTTAATTGTGAGATTTTTTCAGGGGTTTCTGTGGCGCATTCCACAGTCGACATGCTCGAAAAACACAGGGGCAAAGAAAAAGCCCTTCTCTTCTCTAAGTGTACCATGTTCATTTATTGCACAACACACAGGACTAACAGCTTTACTCCACTCCACAGGGTCAAGTGTCTTGCCTAAAGATAGAAGTGTCAAGACCAGGACTTGAACCCACACTCTGCTGATCAGGAAAACCAGGGCCCAGATTCATACAGCTGCTTAAGCAGAAAATATTGCTATCAAAATTTCTGCTAATGCCAAAATAAGCAGGATACCAGTCAGAGGTGGTACATATGAAACGGTATCTTAGCTGGTAACCTTATTCTGGTATGCATAATTTTGTTGTGCTTTAGCTAGCTTTTATGAGCCCAGAACTTGCATCATGGCGTACATGGCGTAGGTTGGAAGATCAACACACTTTGTCCAATCGTTGTTACCACATATCAAAAAATGACTGGCTTTTACTGTCAACATTTCTCATAGTTTTGCGAGTTTAGAATACCACATTATTTTATTAATTTGATTTATTTTCCCTGTGCAGTTTACAACATTTTTTTTCTCTTAAAAAAGAATAGGCCCAAAAGCATATCATGAACAAAAAGCCACTTTAAAACTTCCTCATAAATGGCCTTTGCGTTTTTCTTTCAGTGGCGCTGTGGTTTACAAGAAAAAAGAAGGACTTCATGACAACTTTTAGTCTACTGGATTTAACATGGATATTTCCAAATACGCACCTAATCTTTGGAGTATACTAGAGGGTCGGTTGGACTCCGCCGTGCAGCCAACAAAATGGTAAAAGACTGCCATACCTGCCTGTGGGCAAAATGTCTCTTGTGAATATCTTTCCTCACAACTTTAAACAATTTTTTTTAGTTTTGTGCCAAGAAATACATAATATTCAATGTAAGCAAGGCATTACACCAGACATTATTCAAATCTAAAATTGCAAATTATGAAGACCTGTGGCTTTACCTTTTTGGCCTCCATGACAAATCGGGCCATCAGACTGGACTTGCCTTCCCCTGGGTCAGCTACAACGATCATGTGGTGGCGCTCTTTGTCTACTTCATCGGCTGAATCCTGGGGCAGCAGACCCTTCGCGAAGTTCATCATTTTGCCAATTTCTTTGTCTCGACCAAAGACCAGTTTGCCCTTTTGCTCCATGTATATATCGTGTTGGTCTTGCTCTACAAATTGTTAAAAAACAAAAACAAAACAATGTCAGTTGTTTTGTTGTCTTCAGATGTACCTTTAATGCAACATCTCTCATCAGGTGTGCTGTTTGGTACACTTTTCTTTAATGGGGCGTGTCTTGGCCGAGCGATCTAGTGCACGGGACTGAAGCTCTGGTGGCTAAGCTATCAGGATGTAGGGTTCAAATCCCGGTCTTGACACTTGTCCTTGAGCAAGAAACTTAACTATAGGTGCTTCTCTTCACCCGGGGTAAAATGGTTACCTGTGAGGACAGAGCGGTCTAGTGCACTGGACTGTAAGCTCTGGTGAATAAATTATCAGGGTGTGGGTTCGAATCCTAGTCATGACACCTGGGTCCTTCGAGCCAGACACTATGACTATGTAAAGGCAGAGATGGTTCTTGTGTTTTAGCCAGGTGCGCTATATACAAACATGTACTTGGCAGCACAGGCTGTACACTCGCCAGGGAGCTGAGATGGTTTAAGGAATGCAATAAAATGGCCAAAAAACCTGCTACATGTATACCTAGTTGTTTTGGAGTTGGTGCTTTGACGTCCCTTTCTGGATACTTGGTCTCAATCGCTCTCTTGAAGAACTCAAGCACATTCCGTCCAAATTCATCCAGACCCTTCAGAATGACCTAAGCCCGGAAATTTATAGTTGGATTCTTAAACTGGAAGTTTGAAACTTAAGACCTGCAGCCGATTTCATGAAACGCTAGGATTAATCCTATCTCGAGTTAGGACGAGTAACTAGTCCTAACTTAGGATTAATCTTAAGGTTTACATGTTACAGTGCAAGGCTGGGACTCGATTAATAAGTCCTAAGATTAATCCTAAGTTAGGAAGAGTTTGGTGAAATCGACGGCTGGTCACACAGGGAAATTTTTTACAGGCAACTTGGAGTTTTTTTCTCCTCATTTCAACTCTGGTTATAAGTAAGTGTTTTTTGGGGGGGAGGTTTTCTCATATTTTATTGTTTGGTTGTACACTTTTTGTAATATTGTATTGTAATATTGTATGTTTTTAGTGGATTGACTGGCAATCAGTGGAAACAGCTTTCATGCTGAGCTGGTTTAATCCAGTATAAATAAATTGTGTATAAGACAAATTTAAAAAAATAAAAAACATTATTGGTCCAGTATTATTTTGAGCTACCAGCCATGTGGTCTTGTAGATTTTCACCTCCAAAAGTCTAGCTCTGTCACTTGTTCAGTTGTGGCGTTGCTGGCCCAGTGCTAAAATTGCTGGACTCTGACCACTGGTCTAGTTCATATTTCAAGCCCTCATTTACTTACCCTTGACTCATCATCTATACTGTCAAACTCACATGGATAGATGAAAGCTTGTGCTGGAAACCTCTCTCGTAATTTGACTTTCATCTCCTGTTCAGTAAAAAACAGACTTCAACTTTAAAAGCTTGTATAAACAATTTAACCACAATTTCTTAGGAATGAGACCCATTTATACAGCACCAAGTTGGTATGGGTTTACAAGGTGATGCTAAGTCAACGTGATAGGGAAAAAAGAAAGAAAGAAAGACATTTGATGAGAAAACTTTAGTTATGACAAAGTTTAAGAGATATTCAATCAACAATCCTAAATGAAATGTTTTTTTTTACCACTGTTTGAGTTTTCCCCGCAGGAAGTAAAACAATTTGCATTGATTGAGATTAAATTTTGAAAGTTAAAGTTATCTGGAGGGGAAAACCACCCACTAAAAACGTAGCATGGTTATACTTTCTGTTTGCCCTCATAATTAAATAAAATTAAGTCAATACTGCTGTAGTTTGAGTTTAGTTTATTGCCACTCAATAAGTTTGCTTAAATAATAACACAAACATGCATGTAAAAGTAAGTTTCATGCCTGTATAGTGCATTGGGGTCTTGCCATGGAAGAAGTGCACAGAGAACGATTTTGCAAGTATATAATGCTACACAAAATGTACTAGTTGCTGCTCAACCATCATCATTTGCTACTCAATATTATAAGCATTCCAGTGTGCACAAACAAATGTCCAGTCCAAATATTTTGCTCAGCAAAATTGCGGACGAAATTGTTCCCTGATCACTGTACAAGTATGATTTGTTGTTATTATTGTTGTGGTACTTTAGATACAATGCAATGATTAAGTGGCGTGAGTCTCCTAGAAGCAATTGTGTTGGAGCGTCTCAATATTTACGTAACGAGTTAACGAAATACTTTGTAAATGAGCCTACAGGAATAGTTTCTAAAATTCTAAAATATCATATTATTTACCTTGAGCTGAACCTTTCCGATAGCGGTTTGCTCCACAAAGAACTTTCTCGCCTCTTCCGGGATCTTCTCCAGATATCCTGAAGGATCCCTCAGGAAGTAAACCGAGTTTGGGTTGAGGGATCGGTACCCGCCAACGAGGACCTCCATGTGGGTGATCGACGTGTACGGTACCCACTGGTACTCCTCGGCTATGTCAGGAGGGACGTCACTTTCCCCTGGCATCCACCCGTATCTTGTGTAGAAATACGGCGAAAGTCATGAGCTATTTTTATTTTATTGGAGACATGTGTGGCAGCGCACATATAAGGTAGAGTGTCATTGTTTACATGTTTCTGAGCAAACAAAAACATCTAATATACATGGCAAGTCGCCCTGCCACCTTCAAATATCAAAATTTGATCAATGTGATCAAAACTGCAAATTAACCAAGCTCCCACTTCCTACCGCCTCTGATCCTTTCTTGTGAATTAAAGCAAAAAGATATAATTTTTGCAAATCTCAAGTTCTATACAGGGTTTGCCCGTAACTTTCTTTTCATTGACTTGCCAGCAGGGCCAGTTAGCTTGTCCTTTCACTAGTCTACCAGTTTTTGTTTGTTCAGTAGTCCATATTTCATAGACGTAGGGATGCTTTTCAGTAGGGGGCCTACTGAACTAGCCAGCCAGTCCACTTGGGGAGAGAATTTTGAGTGGCCCTTTGGTGGTTTTAGGTAGCATTATGGCCAGCGGACTACTGTTAAGGCAAAAATGATGTTCAATTGTAAAGATTTGCTTTACCTCTCTCCAAGCATATTGAGGAAGAAACCCTGGCCGTCTGCATCGCCGTGGCAACGATCTATTTCCTGGAAGCAGGTGGTGAGGACAGTTCGGGTGGTGGAATCCTTGGGTACGCCCCACCTCAGGTCACACTCGATCAGATGTAGGTGACGTGACTCGCAAAACTCACGCAGCTCTGGAAAAACCTGCAAAATGACGACAAAGGGATTGGAACATCTCTGGTTCTTATAGGAGAGTATCCATTTACATGTAACTCATCTATCTAGAAAGGTGTACCTTAAAATTAACATGAAATTTCTTGTGTGAGTTTGTGGTGGTTCTGAAAAGAATTGGTGGTGTTATAACTTGATGTTTTGATCAGTATGCTCTGATCATCTTCAGGAGGAAGCTGGACTCTGATACTGCAGGCTGTTGGATGTTCTATGATGCACAAAAGCGGCAAGTTGGAACAAAGTTACTGTGGGAGGGCCTTGCTCAAAGGTGGGGAATAAGAGAGTAGTTCAAGCCAAGCTTGCTATGTTAGCTCTAAGGGGTTTAAATCCAGCAGTCCATAATGTTTAATATCAGCCCTAGCAGGTTCCTACATCTGGATTAAGAGAAGCAATTATGGTTTAAGTGCCTTGCTCAAAGGCACGAGTAATGACCGGAAATCAAACCCACATCCCGATGATTCAGCCTTCAGAACAATTGAGGCTGTTGCTTGCCAAACGACACGCCAAAAGGAGAAGAATAATGAAATAGATGTAATATTTGCATCGGGGATGAAGAATTTGATTTGTTTTTTTACCTTACACCGATGTGTATTAAGCACTGTATGCTCAGTGCTCTCCCGAGCTCCGTGAAAAAAATCCACAGGCAATCACTCGGGTGGGATTCCAATAAAACTCCGCTCACCTTTTTCACAAGTACTTCTCTCTCATTCTGGAAATCGTGGAACGTCGATGAAACAAAGAGACGAACGACTCTCCATCCTGATGAGCTAGTACCTGGTGACGGGTAGCTGATGCCTTCTTGCTCCTTCAGACACTGTTGTTCTATCTGCTCCCAGCTTCCCTTGGAGACGACTTCGGGATCTTCTCCATCCTTGTCCCAAATGATTTTCGCTGCAAGGCCAAAAACAAAATAAGGCAGATTTGTTTTGTCGAAAAAACAAACATTATCTGTTAACTCTTCAGGAAGATTTTCTCAGTCCTAAGTAGGTTTTAAGGACAATATAGTTGAAGGGAAGATTTATTGTTGTCTCAGAAATCAGTGTTTTTACCTGGAACTAGTGTTAGGCTTATGATTTATTCTGTCTAAGAACCGTTCTTACTGACAAAGAAAACATTAAATATCAAACTCTTGTTATCCGAAGGTTCACATTTATAAACTCATAAAAAACAATTATATTTTTAAAACAAGTTCATCATTAAGTGCACTATTTCACAAGAACGATGCAAATAAAA
>CM021535.1:5329749-5358042 GCA_010994315.2 Pisaster ochraceus
GAATTCTTCCGGAAATTGTCTTTGATTTCATAAAACCACTTTCGCCTATAAAATTGAAATGTAGTATCGAAAGTGTTGGCAGTAACGGCCGGATATTATGCCTATTAACATAAAAACATACGGTTTATTTAAATGGCTTTGCACTAATAATGGTAACTTGTTTACTTCTACTACACACTAAGGCATGCAGGTTGAAACCTCTGTATATTGACATACTTATAGTAAACCATGGAGTTTCAACCAAATTTTATATCTGAAATGATAACATAATATTCAGCACTATATTGCAGTGGGATTTGTCAGGTAGATACCATGATGTCAGTGCTGAAAGTACTATTTGTATTCACCCGGTTCTTGACCAGAGCTTATGACTTAAACAAACTGTTTTTCTAGCGAAAAAAAGCTTGGCTATTCGTTGGTTTACTCAGTTTGAACTTTAATCTACATGGAGGATTTTGAAAAAAGGTTTATAATCAGATTTGGTTGTTTCTTATACTACGAGCGGACGTCTATGTTTGCTACGATCACTCGGTTTTGTTGATGATTTGTCGGGGTGCTCCGAAGCTCTGGCCGGACTGGGAGGCGCCCTTGTTGGAGCCCATCTGCAGGGAGTGCATGTATTTCCCGGCGTCCATTTGTTCCTTTGAGAAATCTCTTCTGGTCTGCTCGGACATCTTGGGCCCCAGGATTGGACCGCTGTAGCTGGGATCCAACTGCAACTAATTGGAGAACAATAGTAATGTGTGAAACAGGATGCAGAGACCCCGACTAAAATGCGGGTCGTGTGGTTGTGTGAGAAAGTAGTGTGTCTCAAAATGCCATCCGGTGTGTGTAGTCGTGGCTCTTAAATGTTTGAAATAGGATACCAATTTGTTGCCTCTCACACAGGCCTAATACGTAATTCAGTATAAATCTTGATGTTGTCTTTAACACAAGTGGAATGTTGTCTTGTTGACTGTTGGGGGAAACGCATACGTATTGCCAGGCTGTTTTAAAAATTCTGCTCGCTAAACAAACATTTGTCTTTTAATTTGCATCTCTCATACAATCTACTGTCAACTTTTGTTCAAGGAGAGAATCAAACCTAATGTAATTTGCTTGTTCTCACTTATCCCATGCTATTTTGTATGTAATTATACCCTCTTTTTGTAAGATTGATTCATTGGGCAAAATCCGTAATACATGTATTACACGATCGGTATTGAATACATGTACAACAAAACTACACATCAGTTAGTCATACTGTGGAAATCAAGTAAACGAAAATGACAAGTTTGAGGACCGTGTCAAAAGTGAAGGCTTTTGGCTGTGACTGCGGCTTACAGGTTGTAAAGCAGTTGAGCCAAAGCCGTTCATTTGGACACAGTCTAAAGAATGGTGAAGTTACAAATGTTAGGCAAAACAACATGAAGGAAACAACACATTGGTGTTTAGAGACATCTGTAAAGAATGGAAATTAGAAAGAGGGAAAAAGATGGTTACGCAAAAACAGGAAAACTCACAAATGAAAAATGGAAAAAAAATGGCTCTCTGAAATCTACAGAGAGGGGAGACGAAACAAGAAAAGGAAAATGAAGAGGATGAAGAAGAAATGTAACTTTATCAAAAGTTAAAGACAAGTAAAGGAATAAATCATGCAGGAACAAAGTATATTGTGTGAGTATCGTGAATTAAATGCAAAATAACAATGACATCAACTAGTAACTGAGAGTTATTGCTTGAGCTATAAAGTGAAAACATACAAGGGAAAGAAGAGGAAGAAGTAGAAGAAGAAGTAGAAGAAACCCAAACACGTCTATTATTGACCCACTTCACTTAGCTATACATCCTTATATTCGTTCAATATAGTCAACGTTTATCTTGTGTTGTCTCGCAGGCTGAGGTCTCTATTTTCATTCCCAGTTAGAATGTTAATTTTTCTTTCGTTGGTGTCTCCCCTTTCCAATAGCAGGCTAGTATGTAACGTAACTAAGGTCCTGTCTCTCATAGTCTAGTTTGGAGACTATTGTACACTCAGTAAACTGACATCAAACATCCAGCAATTGACATAAGAGGAAGATTGCATAAAGCCTCATACTGTACCGGCTCAATCTTATCTGTGCAATAACAACTTATTTAACGAAAACTACGATTGGTCAAGAGAGGGCGGTGTCTATGCTAATTTTTGGTCCACACTGTTGAGTTTTAGGTGACATGATCCGCATCGGATTCCAACAAATTAAGTTGAAAGTTGGGAAACAAATTATTTTGAGTCAGGAACACATACAAATTGAAAGACCCGGATCTTTGATTCTTTCACCCCCCAGAAAAGAAAAACGACTGTCATTAAAAAAAACTTGGCTAAACTCACGTCTAGTTTAACAAAGTTCTTTTCATTTCACAATACTTTATTTTACTTTTGGAAAACTTTTGTTGTCTCATGACGTGTGATGAAAAGCCACTGACCTGAAATAAGAATCGTATTAAGAACGTTCTTGTACTTTCAGAAAGCTAGCTTGGTTTATTGCCTGTTAATTGTTTAAAACAAAATACCGTACTTAAACTAACTACGAGACCGACAGAATAAACAGCGTCAAATATTAACAGGCATGTTCTTCAAACATTTTAAAATAATACAAATGAGACTATATGCAGAGCCTTTTGACACAAATCAATTCAGTTTGTTCTTCCTGCTTGTTTACCCTCTATCTTAAAACTGTATAGCTCATCGTCTTGTCTGAAAACGAAAATTGAGGGCGCTCGATTGAACAAGAAGGGAAATTACAGACTAATATTTATGTTCAGGAGTTTAATAATATAATACCTTGTCTAACATAATTCTGTAACTCGCGCAAGAGCGTGGATTTGAAAAACGTTTTCGCATACAACTCCATGACCTTATATTTTAAGCAATTACAACATTTGCTGTTGTGTCCGAATAATGCTAGGCCTACTTCCTAGCTATTTCAGACCGAACCAGAGAGGCTTGAAGCAGTTAATAGCCTAGATACAAACTAATATTGTTAATACTTTTATATTCAAGGTTAGTTTTTATCACCTCTTCTAAATGAAAGTCTGTAAACTATGATCACTTTTCACCCTCTGTTTTTTTGTATTATTAAAATCACTTTAAATTTGTTTGTACCGGTACCTCTTGATGCTGAGAGTAAGATGATTTTAATCCAACGTATCCCGTGTTTCTTTTACTGCTTGATTTGTAATCACCACTTTGTAAACTGTTAGTAATCAATTGAAAAAAGAGACTCACTCTATGCAGGGAAACATTTTGCATAATTATGCATAAACTATTCATAGGTTAAAATTCTAGTGTGGGATGACACCTATCTGAGGTAATGGCATGCATTCCAGCTAACACCAGCAACATTGTTTTATTTCTATTAATGTACCATGGCCTTTGATTTCTATAAAAAACTGCGTCTCATGAATATGCATGTGCTCATTAACATAACCTTAAGCAAACCACGAGTATTTTGTATAGATATCTACGGTTGGATTTGGCGGGCATATATTGGGTACTGCGTACTAACTGTTAGTCGGGCAGAGCACAGTGGAGAATATACACCTTCGGGAAATTTCTGTTATAGCTTTCATTCTTTTAGAGTTAATATACAGATTAAAACCTCTGAGTTTATGTTTGACGTTATTTCATCGACTTCCTCGAAACAGCAAATTGAAATCCAGTTTTCGCTTGACTTTTACAAAGCTATCTGTGTTGAGATAATATGCACTACTTGTGTTCACCAAACTAATGCCGCCATCAAAATGACTGCTGTCCCAATTTGGGTTTGTGATCGGTACAGGCCTAATTTTAGTGTAAGCAAGGCCTTACTTAAGTGTTACCAAAGCCTAACAATGGCTTAGGTTGAAGAGACTTATTTAAATGGTAAATATTTTTAAGAAGCGTAAATATAATCAGGGTAATTTTTAGTTAGGTTAATTACAGTCCACGATGAACACTATTTCACTTGTTTCTTCTCCAACTAATTGTCCGTCCAAAATCATTGAGGAAATTACCACCGAAGGTGTACAGACCCACGTAAAGCAATGCCAGGTGAAAGTGCTTGTGGCCAGTCTAGCAAAGCATGAATTTGCCTCTATCCATCTGCTCCTGGCTGAATTCCCTCTTGTGCTCTTCGGACGGCTTAGGGCCAAGGACTGGGCCCCTGTAGTTGGGGTCCGCCTGCAACTGGGAACGAGGAATGAACGGGAATACCATATTGTCAGAAACCGTGTACAGAATAGATGGGAATCATAGACTGGTGCACAGGAAACGAGGCAGGTGACTGGGGACTGACCAAAGTGGAAGGAAAATAAAGTAAATTTTCCTTAAAAGAATTAAAGCAACA
Organism: Pisaster ochraceus; assembly: GCA_010994315.2. Taxonomy (NCBI): domain Eukaryota; kingdom Metazoa; phylum Echinodermata; class Asteroidea; order Forcipulatida; family Asteriidae; genus Pisaster; species Pisaster ochraceus. Next base: position 5,334,096 of record CM021535.1, read on the forward strand.
CCGGTGGACCCGGACATTACTGCCGGGATTTGTCATACTCTGTTAACGTTCGGTACTTAGTTCGGTACAACACCAACAAAAAAGACACCCAGACAACATTGGTTCCCAGTATAGGAGAAAATAATGCTACGGTCAGAATAAATAAAATTGAAATAAAACTTCAGATGATACCACTTTCCGGTTTTATCAAGGGAGGGATGAAGATAGTTTTCAGAGATGTCGTTTGAAGTGGCATAATTTGGAGTAATTTTGTGGAGTTTTCTGGTGTGCAATAGAGTTGCAAAATAACGACTTTCAGTGTTTGTGCAACATTTGACATTCGTTTTGTTAAAACTGCCTCCCCAGATATTACAGCACGTGGGCAACTTGGTAATTGTTAAAAATCAGTATCCACTCTTTATGTGACTTAACTTATACACACAAAACAGTGTGAACATTAAAGTTCAATCTACCATTTGAGTCACAAAACAATCGTGAAAAAAACCCAAACCCAAACAAAACAAAAACAAGAACCTTACACCGAGTTTTGTTCTCGCAAGATCAAAAATCAAAATGTGTTAACCCGTGAACTTTTATTTCCACAACTTTACAAATGTTGTGCAAACCCTTTAAATAATGCAAATAGTGTACGGTTGGTATTGAAGTACTGGTCAAGTACAAAAAGGATGCAAGTGAACCGCAAATACATATCCAAACATAAAAAAATAAATAAACAAATGCACACAAATGCACTGGTGAACAATAACAGGAATAGTTCTGAAGAAACGGAAACATTCAAACCGTAATCAATCATACACACACTCTTTCAAACAATAAAGAAGATATGGTTATGTCAGAAAAGAGGAAGAATCTAAACTAGACATGGTGTTAAAATCTGTAGAGAAAGTGACGTGAATGGAAAAATCATGTTAATTTCAAGAGGTGAGACAATGTCAGACAAATTTAGTTGGGAGGTGAAAAATAGTGTTGTAGAAAACTACAAATAATATAGTGATACAAAGGAAATGTGAAAGTGCACAAGAAGTAATTAATGTTAAACTCTGAAAGAAATGGAGAGGAAACAAAACCAGAACATTAGTACAAAGTGGGAAAAAACATTTACAAACGAAAGAAGAAAACCAACATTTATTAAAAATGATAATTGAAATCAGGGAATGAAAAAGGATGTGAGCACACATTAGAGACACAATTTATAAAAAAGCAACACGTAAATAAAATAGATGAATACAAACTTACAATCATGAAAACGGCGGCGTGGTTTATCTCTTTTATACTTTTCGAAATCCAGTCTACAGTCCTTTGCTTCTTCAAGAATAAATAGGGCTTTTGAGTTTTGCTTTTGATTTAGCTGATTTGCCCTACGGGGTTTACATTGAAAGATAACAATTTTTTGGTAGCAAGCGTTTAAAACTATATGTTTAGTTTTTGTTATTACTCTTCTCACCGTTGTTCACGTCGGTTATTGTTCTCGGGCTTTCTGTGTTCTCTCTAGCTTTGGAAGATCTGTATGTCTTTACAAGTGAAACTTTTTGCGTACTTCTATTAGCAGTTCACGCGTTTAGTAGTTATTATTTAAGTATTATTTTCGAAATTATTTTGTTTCATGTGAGGTTTTGTCTAGGTAAGCTGTTAAAGGATAAGAATTTTTGTCACTTTTTGTGATGAAAGTTGCCTGAAATTTTCTTGCATAATTTCAAAAAGGCTGATGGGCCAAATCTCGTTGAATTAACATTTTGCTTATTTGGAAGTAGGACCGTAAAGTGTAGAAAGCTGAGACGAGACTGTACCGGGAACTTGAGTCTGCAAGCCCTAACTGTGTTTGCTTTTGGGATCCAAAACCAGTAATACTATAATCACGTTTCTGCATACTATTAGTAGCTATAGATCTTTATGGAGTTTGACTTACGCTAAAGGCTGCAGGCCTAAGGCGATGAAATGGATAGTAGACTTGCACTAGTCGGTGGTGTATTACATTAGTTCTCTTCATTGTATTAAATACATGACGTCACAACTACAAATCCAGCATCTTTTAGATCAATTTTAAAAGAACCGTTTAATTGTTTATTTCGAGCCATATACGGGTCAACATATAATTAACCGGACGACCATGTTGTATCTACTGTATAGCACATAAGCGTTAATCATTTGCATATTATTAGCAAATCATATAGATATGCATGCACTTATAAAGAAAAACCAGTAAGCTAATCGTATATTAGAATATACAGAGTTCGACAATAATTTCATAACTTTCTTATTCGTTTTGGAAATAGCAAAACGCTAATAACATTTAATGGGGAAAGTAGCTGTTGGCGGCAACGATGAACATTCAGTGGGTCCGCCACACGCTTTAAGTAGTTTTTGCATAAATCTGATTGCAAAAAGAACTGCCTGAAAACAATTTATTTGAATGAACTGCTAATTTATTCTAATGATGGATTGCGTATAGTGCTTCAACTGGAGGTCGAGACACTGTTGCGTTTTTTGCTTTAATTTTGTTAAATAAATTCCACAGTTTACTATTAGAAACAATAAATAGGGCCCAATAACCGTAGGCATACATGTTGTATCATATTTTCAAAGAGAACACGCGTTAGACATTGAAAAGCATTTGCTTACGGGTTCACAACATGGCATACCAGAGAAATGATTGCGTGAAGAAGAGAGCTATGATTAAGTTAAAAGCTACTTTTTATTTGGCATGGTTGGATTTTGGCTGTGCATAAGACGGGCACTTATTTTTTATAATGCAGTCATTTTCAGCAAAGGTAGCGTGGGTCATAAAAGCCTACCACAAGTTCTCTTACCAAGAAACTCTCGGTTCAAAACCTGCCCATAGAAATCGCTCTGCAGGAGGTACCTGATCTGTCTCATTTGGGTCGAGTTGACTGAGGGTCCGGGTGATAGAAATTCCCCAACCCGAATGTTCCGACCCCTTTTGACCGTCAGGCACCGTCCTGTGGAGATTTACCCGGTAATTTTTTTGCTAAGACAGTGTGGTTTTACGCACCATTGTCCACAATGCAGATATCTTGACCCTCGTCCATATCAAACCCACACCGAAAACGAGGCAAGGAGTAAAAAGTAGTCTGGTCTCTTGCATGCAACGACAGTTTGGCTATTTGCCAACAGGGGAACCAGACAACGAGAACTGTATCGTGACAGTGTTGTATCAGGTGATTACACAGTGGCAGACACACATAGTTGAATTTAGCTCTTTTGTATTCGCAACGACCCCCCCCCCCAACTCTATGTGTTTCATCTCCTATAGAGGGGAAACTTCGAGCCCAAGCAATTAAATTTGTACTCGCATACACACCGATCCATCTGGCACTGTAACAAGCTACAAATAGTAATTTAATGCACCGATCGGACGGACTTTTTAATGACAGAAGCGAGTATAAAGAAAATTTTCAAGATATGAAATCTACAATTGGCGACAACGTAACGCCCTCATCGGCGAGGGAGGAGTTTCACGAGCCTTTATGCTTTTATATCACCCTACGGTGGACGCTTTCGATTAAGTGTGAATATTTGGGGACAAGTGCATCCCTGCACCACTGTACCGCTGTACCTTTTGTGGAACACCAGCGTACTACATCTGTGTTTTAAAACAGCGACGGAGGCTAAATCAAAGTTTCCGCATCGTACAGAGTTCAATAGTGAAAATCTTTACATTTAGACGGAGTTGTAAATAAGCTTCTGTTTCTACAAGCGGTTTTGCTATGACACTCTGGCTAGTTCACATGATTTGTCGGGGTGCTCCAAAGCTCTGGCCGGCCTGGGAGGCGCCCTTGTTGGAGCCCATCTGGAGGGACTGTATGTTTTTGCCGGCGTCCAGCTGCTCCTGTGTGAACTCGCGCTTGTGCTCTGCTGACTGCTTAGGTCCAAGGACGGGACCGTTGTAGCTTGGGTCCATCTGCAGCTGAGGTTGAAAATGAAAAGACCACAAAACGTGATAATGGCGAGGCGTATAGAGACTGAAAGGCCCATTTGTAAATACAGCTTTTGGTAAAGATTTAAAAATTGATGATGTTCAACTATTTCATCTAAAACGATGAGCAACTGAAATAAACGTTTCAACTGAGGGTTTGTTTTTGTATGAGTGTAATGTGGCGTAAAGCTACTTTTTATGTGAATTGTCTGTTGTACTTATATGTAACAGCATATGCTGGCTGTCGGCTAAAATCAAAGTTCTTTTCCTGGGCAACACCGATCTTGATCTGAAATAAAAAGACACTTCTTGTTGGAATATAAAATATATGATTATAATTGGACGACCCACACGGATTATGCTAGACTAGCAAACAAATCATACGTACCCTGTTTTTACGGTCCTTGGCTGTCCTTTTGTTTTTCGAGCTCAAATATCCAAGTTCATTTTCCGCATAGAAAATATAGGCTTAACACTGTGTTTAAAGTTTTACATTATAACAGTTTACCATTTTAAGACCCAGTTGCCCACCATGTTTATTTAGATAAACCGATAACCATTTTGAAGCTTGTTTTGGCCATGTTCGAAAGACTTGTTTGAAACAAAGTCTGTTATCACAAAGTTCGTTTGATGGGACTTGACGTTGTGAACGTAGGGGATAAGACCAAATGATGCATTTTGTAGCTAGACAGTCATGCTATGGTGGTAAGCAAGGAGGGCAAGAAGTCCAGAATCGTTTGTGTCATATCGACAAAAGGTCGAAGTTTGACTTTAAAAAGAATGATAGCCAGTAGTTGGTTCACATCAAGTCACTTGCCGATTTGTTGCCACAGAAATCCACAAACATTTAACAGTTTTCGTGCAAATAATGTATATTTGAATCTTCAGAAGAGATTTACACACCTGGCATTGATTAATTAACTCGCTATTAGTTATTATTAATTATTGTTGGTACTGCCATTGACCCAATTCATCTGACGTCAGCATTGCAATTTTATTTATTTATTATAATTTTTTTTGCGCATCATTTGTGAGTCAACATCCCCGTGTAGTGCACATTTAAGGCGACGCGGCGTTTCTACGCTCACCATACTATTCACGTGCAAATTAACTCCCAACATGGCGAACGTTGCTGACAGTAGTCGCATGTGACGTCAGTGAAAGGTGTCAATACACACCTGGGTTTTTTCCCTCAAAAATTCAAGAATAAAAGGTTTTAAGAGACATAACAGATCTTTCCATGGTGCTACTTTTATTCTCCCTGTTTCGGATACTTACCATGCAGTTAAAATGTTCATTATAATGGCGAACTTGTCGAATTTATTTCTGGAAATAACTTCAGTTTTGTTACTCAAGTTTCCATGATCCTTGCAGCTGACACACTGGATAAGCAAACCAAAATACTCTACAAAGCCCCGAGTCAGAACAGACCTTGACTCCAAGCTTTTGGGGTCTGACCCATTTTCGGCTCAGGCCGACATCGGAAGTGGTACAAAAAAAGAAAAGGGTTTCAACCTGGATTCGATGTAATTTTGACTCATTTATGGGTTATTTTCGTGAAGATTCCGGGTTTTTCCTGACCCAGAAATGGGTCAGACCCCATGAACGCCTGGATCTGGGTAAGTTCAGACAGGTAGTTGTAGAGTGTAGGAATCAACATCAAGTAATTATACAAAGGGTTGATTTTTAAGAGCGATTTATTTTTTTATTGCTAGCGAAACAAGACAGATAGCTACAGCAGGTTATACAGGTTTTCTCTCTCAATGCATTAGCTTTCGTAGTTAGAGCAGATAGTTGCATAATCATATACACAGGCATGCATTTGTTTGGTTTCATATAAAGAACAACACATGTATATAATATATCATTTTTAAACCGAGTACAGCACTTGGATTGTCATAAAGTATTATTTTTGTCCATTATAATACTTCCGACTATTATACAAATCGGTTCAAAAAAGTTAAGAAAAAAGTACAAGTTGTTATTCAAAATCGGAAAAAGAAAAACAACATGTTTGCTAAAAATCAGACAATAATTTCGTGCCTTTTAAAGACATGCTCATTTAGGTTACCTTGTCTCCACTTGTCTATACTTTATTATGAAAATTCTACAATGCTCACCATTTCCATTGAAGCCAATATTTAGATATTTATATTCTATATTAACTATTACAAATACATTTAGAGTACAATCCATGTTATAATTGCCTTTATAAAATGTGAGGAAAATACTGCTCTCCATACACCTCTTTTCATTTTTCTCAGTGTCAAAACTGTGAGAACTTTGCGGAAAATGTACTTGACGCGTTTTGACTCCATGTTGGATATCTTAGAGTAAAATAAACCAGTTCCCTGCCTTCTTCGTGCATTCAAACATTTTAGTGCAATATCAAACAATGAAATTAATAAAAACCAATCATTCGATTTGATACTTAAAAAGCATGCTGAACTAAGTTCATCCTTACGGACGTGTACATACATATCCGTAACCTCTGTTTTGATGTTGCCGAGATTATTTGTTTGTTTTGTATCACAAATTTGATTATAATTAATAAAACTCTGCTAATTGTGATTGCTTGCTGGCAACACTGTTGCAATGACAGTTTTGTGTATGTACACAAAAACGTTTAAAGGCCTAAGGCATAATGTTTAACAAAGCAATTGTGGTGTAAACGATTTAAGGATAATAACGAGATTGGCAGATTCTTTGTGCCTTCATGAATAATTCATATGGACTCGCCCATTATATACCATGGGGTGTTTTTGTTGTTGTTGTTGTTGTTGTTGTTGTTGTTGTTGATGTTGTTTTTAGAGTGCATGTCAACTGTTTAAAATGTGGTAGTTATGTCCACACGAAATGTGTTCTTACAACTTGGATGAGTACAACTAAGGTTTCTATAAAACCAGATTATTTCTACATCGTCCTATTCCCGCACCCGAAGAAAATCAAAATCATAAATTAAGGAGGAAATAGAAAATAAATTAATATAACATATATTTAGCCCGATGTTAGCAATTGTGAAACTTAAAAGCTAATCACATTAATAGCACAGAGCGAAAGGAGTCTATGCGTCATCTGTCTTGTTGATAATTTGTCTGGGTGCACCGAAGTTCTGGCCGGCCTGGGAGGCCCCCTTGTTTGAGCCCATCTGGAGGGATTGAATATTTTTACCAGCGTCCAACTGCTCCTGTGTGAAATGTCTTTTGTTTTCCGCCGACTGTTTTGGACCCAGAATCGGGCCACTGTAGTTGGGATCCATTTGCAACTGAAAATAGCAGGAGGAAAATAAACGGAAGACAAATTGCAAAGTTATGGTTGTGTTTTGTTTTTCGTGCCGGCTTCTCCGTTAATCAGATTATGGGTAAAGAATGAGGAGGAGGAAGAAACAAGAAAGAATAGAATTGAAGCACAACCTCTGGAAGAAATGAGTGATCAGGGATGAAGGTACGTTTATAAATGATACAAAGAACGAAGGAGTGGATGTCTGAAAGCGAATGAAACAATGCGTGGTGCTAGACACGATGAAAACAGAGAGATGGAGATGTGCAGCCCCCGGATGGGCGGGGCAAAGGGTGACTCACGATTGTTAATAGATTATAAGGGGATATTTATCTCGCCCTTGATCTCAGAAACAATAGATGATGATGAAGGTTATGATCTGTTCTAAGAAGGAATTTTCAATTCATGAATTGAGCAAAAATTATTGCAATATTCGCCTTGCAATAATTTCCCATACCTTTTCTAATTTTACGCCACAAGTTTGATTTCTTTTGATAACACAAAATCTATTTTAAGTACTTTTCTTTATTTTGAACAAAAAAAAATACAAATAAAATTTGGGTGGGGAAGTGTCAAAAAGGCCGATTTGATTGTAAAGGAATTGGCTGAAAATGAAGACATTTTGCACAAAGACAAAAATACAAACATGGTGAAGGTGAGGCTGACATCTGAAAAGAGCAAAGTCAGTGAAGAGAGAAAGACTTAAAGGAAGAAATAGCGACATAAAGTGCAGGCGTTGACATCTGAAAAGAATGGAAAATTGGAAGAGGACAACTGAGTTAAAGACGAGAGGGAAAGAAAGTGGAAGGGAAAAGCATGGAAATTACATACAGAAATGATAAGTTTGAGCTGCTGGTGGTTGGTTACGATCTTTGTATTAAATGTATATTTTGTTTACTACCACTTCTAATGTAGTTTTTTTTTTATCACAGCGTCTTTTTTGTTGTTGCTACAAATAAAAATAACATTCTACTACATACAAAGAACTGCCTCAAAACACAAGCAATGAAATATGAGGTCAGGCTTGACCCAGAATGCGTCCTAGTCCTAGTACCACGCTGCATTGCCTTAACACAGTTTGATAACCCAGGAGTGGTCCAGATGGGTGCAACTTACACAGGTACTGGGTCAGAATTCATCTCACCAGCTCCGCGTTTACCGAACATAGTCCATAGTGGGGTCAGGGTTAAACCGACCCTGTATCGTCAAACTGACCCTGGTTGGTCAAACTAACCTTGGTTGGGGTCAAACCGACCCTGATAACTTGTCCATGAAAGGGACAACTACAAAGTCTGGGTGCGTACGGCGGAATTTCAGAACCAAAATCAGTGTCAGGAGTTTACCTTAAGGAGTTTGAAGCAATTAGTCTGGTAGATCTGCGACGAACGGGGAATGTTGTCGTTTGTCAAAATTAAGCCACTAGTTGATTAACATTAAGTAACTTCTTTCATTTCCACTTTTTGCGTGGTGTATAGTATAACACCAATTAATATGCAGTGCAACAAATTTGACTAGGTCCTTGTATAGTTGCCTTGGGAGATGGTTGAAAGGGGCAAGGTCCACATTTAAGTATCTGCGTTGCAGGAACACTGCTTAACCTTATTAAGTAAGGTGGGCCTAATCACCTAAAAAACACAAAAATGCCTAGCTTTCAATTTGTTTTAAATTTTTATCATAAATTATGCTTTAATAGCAAAACCAGGATACCAAATCATGCTGTTGTTTGCAGTTGGTTCCACGCTAGTACTCGCTGAGAAGGTCTGTTTAAATTTAAAGGCAACACTGGTAACACTAAGTCATGGGACATTTTAATAATTTCGCTGTTATCTCCTAAGTGCAATGCCTTGGCGGAGTCAAATTCCTTGATATCATAGACTTGACCATTCCACATATAAGACGGGGGTCAGGTTCTGGAGTTGCGTTTAAAAACATTTTTAGAGGCTTTCACGCATATACTTCGCGCGTATAACCCTCTGATAAAATGGAGCATCTGTTCTTTGTAGCAGGCTTCGAGATAGATGTCTTGCTGACAGCCTGTGTTAGGTTTTGAGGTCTCATACACCCCCTGCCAGTAGCTAGTGTAACCTTCCTGCATTTGTGTAAATCCTGGAGTTACACCCGCACTGCAGGGGTTGTTTCGAAAACTCAAATGGGCCCCTTTTGATAAGAGATTTGAAAAGATTGTTTGCTTACTCTGCGACCAAGAGCGTAGATGCACTGCGTGAACTGGCAAACGTTCTTCGCCTCGAACAGGTCGTTCACCTGGAAAAGCTCCTGCTCCTTAAGACCAAACTTTTTGCACCCCTCGATGAAAGACTCCACGTTTGCCCTCTGTGATAAAACAGGTGTGAGTCCAATAGTTAGTGCAGACAGGAAACCGTATTGAATGGTTGGGGAGGAGGGTGATGATGATCATCACAATGTGCAGAAGACACATGAGGTGGAGGGAAAATTGTAGGAGGATGGGGCCGTGGTTAGTAACGTGACGATGTTCAGGATTGTGACAGCGATAATAAGGGTGGTGGTAAATTTCACTATGGGGAGACAGTCGTATAGATTCGTGCATAAACCAACTCTTACCAAAACCTTTACCTCAAAATTGTATAAATGTTCAATGTTTTGTGTTTTCGGGACTGGATTTAGTTTTTGCAACACAAACTGTTTTAGAAACAGGCGCAAAACACTATAAATACAAAGACAAAAATTTATGTTGCTTATTTTATCCCAGAATATATAATTTTATCAAAATAACCGAACAAATGTGTCTCTCTTGCGGGCCAGTATTGTTGAAATGACGTTGATGCATGGTGATAATAGTGGGAAGGTTGAGGAGCATGGGGAGGACAAAGGGGGATTGTAATGGTTATCAAGGTGATAGAGTTATCGATAACGACGACAGTGTTACCATTGTAATTGCTCCATCCAGAAGTGGTGGTGGTAGTTTGATGATAGAATATAGCTTACTTAATATGTAAATAACCTATGTAGCATATTTCGGGAATAACCATAATTATGAGTGTGGATTGACCATCGATGTGGACCGGCCGAGCCGAAAATGACCCGAGTTTAAAAACCTGTCCTCGGCTTTTGTATGAACAAATAGGCCCGTGAGGAGTGACTTCATAATCATGAATGGCGCCACCTTCCTTCACAGGCACTTAATGACATGGCTGAAGCGCCATACCGTCGTGCGGTACGGAGCTCTAAAAAAAACCCATTCATGTCACCAAGTCGACTTGAGCATGGTACTCAGATGAGCACCGAATAGTGCGACTTTCTCTAGGGAATATTTAGATCATGATGTTCACCACTTTTGGCGTACCATTTTGAATGTAGAGTTTCCTGGGTCGTATTTCACTTGGCGGGAAGCATCTAGAAGACCGTTTATTAATCTAGAAACAGACAGGGAGAAAGTAGGAGTCATTATGAGAAAAGAAGGGAAAACTACACAATACCAATACTTTTTGGCGTTTACACTGCAAAAACTGTAGTGTTAAAATTGAGACAATGGGTGTTGTCAGGTATAGATACACAAAAGAGAATCAGGTTGGTGTAGTGGTATCTTGCCTTGCCTTTCACCTCTGGGAACCCCGGTTCAAATCCCACCGGGGGCACTTTGTGGATTGGGTTTTCAGTCCCTGCCTGATTGCGTGGGTTTTCCCTGGAATAATTCTCTGGGGTTTTCCTCCCACATCTAAAACTAAAACTTCCTTCATTGTCTTCTCTCCTTTGGGTTCTTGGCTAGTATAGTGATTTAGTTCGCTTTTCTGAGAGTCCTTGGCTTCACAACCAGAATCAATAAATGAAATGAAATGAAATGAAAAATTAACATCGCAGAGTGTAACACCAATGTAATTTATTTGGCGGAAATCAGTGTTATTTTAACACCGTATGGTGTGAAGTTTGATTATATTTTTGCTATCTATATGTGACAACGCCCAATGTGTCAATTTTAACACCCCAGTTTGTTTTTGCAGTGTACAAACAGTGTTAACAATGGATAGCAGTTTTGCCCTTCCTTTGTTTGGGGTCACTTGAAAAAGAAAAGAAATTGTCATTAAGTTCCTATGCAAGAATCCCAATAGACAATACAGAGGCGTATAACGATATAGTGCGCCACCAGTTGTTTGCTCAGGAGAGACAATATTTCACGGGATAATTATTTGTAACGTCCATTGGACCGTTATTTGAAAGTTTAAGCTTCTACTTTACTTCACCATCAATGCCTTACGGTATGTTACAACTGGTTTACACAAGTGACTAACTTATACAGTGGCCGTTTGCTAACTTAACAGATACCGACCTTAATGTAAACTGGGCTTATAACCTAAATGCGTATACAGGGGGAAAATTCCCAAACGGACACAAAAAAGCCTACCGACTGCTGGCTCTCTACGTGCACTCAATATTTTCATTTTAGCTTGACAAGGCTACAAAAAAGCTTCTTGGCAGCAACACTACATCACGGAGCATCAGATTCAGTGTCCAAATTACACATTATTTTGCTTTGAAAAGAGCGTTTGTGAGGTTTTTGGTGCCTTTATTACCACATTTGACTATACTTTTAAGCTGATTTTTAAAAATTTAAGTAAATGATAGAATGGTTTGTAGTTAAATTTTGGGTGATGTTGGCACTGTCGTGTTTTGTCTGTAGTTATCGGGAACTTTTGTGATACCTTTACGTTGGCGCCCACCGTAAAAGGCCTACTTGATACCATCATGCTGGTGCCCTAGGGAAATCTGTCCCGGAGATGTTTCGCCGCATTGCAAACAGTGACCTATTAATGTCAGTTGGATACTTAGTGACAGACATCCCAGGGAAACAGACACCTGAGCCCCACCCATGATATCTATACTCACTGGGAGGTACCAAGGTAAACAGACACCAATGTGTGCTAACTTATGAAGTCTTCACTCTAGGGTCTAAGGGAGGTCTAAAACTCCACCCCTTTTCACTTACTTGCAGAGGACCTTTCCGTCTTTGAGATTTTCTGGGTGTTCCATGTCCATTTCTTCGTGTGTCATATCTCTGATGAATCTAAGCATTTCGCACTCCTGGTCGTGGTCTCTTTTGCCATCAAGCTGTCCAGATATGCGAAGAAGAAGGAGAAGAAGAAGAAGAAGAAGAAACAAAAAACATTACAAAGGGTAATAGTGTTTGCGTCATTGCCTTTTCTATCGCGGGTTTTTGTACCACTTTGAAGTTCGTCTGGTTTAGCGGTGTTGGTCATTATAGGTGTTGACTTGTCATTGTAGCAGAGTGGGACACGGCCAGATACCAACTACAATTGATATAAACATATACAGCTCAGATAAGAACAACCCAGACTCGTTGACAGTTATTATCTTAAGAAATAAACAAACAATTATCCATCGTAAAGCATATCTTTCATTAGACATATACAGGACTCTTCCGGTGTGCTGTACACAGTAGATACGAAAGTGAAAGGCGGTCAGGGCTAAACTTTCCTATACTTTATACTGCTGTACAAAGTTTCTTAAGAATTAATTCCCTCTGAATTACTTCTATGGTGGAGTAAATTGTCTTCCGAAACTGTGTTTTGATTAGACCTGAAAAGTTAAAAAGAGCGCATAATGAACGTGGACAAATCCCCATACTAAAAAATAGGCGGTATGAAAGTCATGTATTCGTTGTGTCGGGCTGGTAAATATAGACACTTGTTGAGATTTTTTGGTCAAGTCCATGATAAACCATTATTATGTTTTATAGAAACCATTGCAACTTTAAAATACCCGATTAAAAGGAGTTAATCGAGTGATTAATTGTTGAGGAATAGGACAATTGCACCAATATCTGGACGTCAGCCAGGAAATGTACCGGTGGCAAGATAGTTTGTCTATATTTGGCTCGGCTCCGCAGCCAGCCATCAGACCTAGGCATCACCCTAACCACACGGCATGCTTGCACTGCCGATCAAATGCCTTGCATAACAATCCTGAAGGTTTGTGATATCGATATGGCGAGGTATTAATGCTCAATGGATTAGAGTGAATAATATCATTCCATGATATAAAGTAACAGTGATTTTTATTCTTACGGGTTCGATTTATGTCTCAATATCAGCTTCAATAACTGTAGTTTATTTATTACTTGACGATATCATTGTTGTGGCCACTATTGATTATCGATCCGATGATCTTTTCGCGAATCTATCTTGAAAGTTACATTTATAGATTTTATAAATAAAATGTTTTGATAAAGACGTTTACCGAGCGTGATGGCAATGCTGTTTGGGGACAACTTTGAAAGACTGTTGTTGAAATACTTTTTATTGATAATATATGTATTTCAAAACTGCTTTCTCATAATCAATGATAAGTTAATGGCATAGGAATGTTGTATTGAAAGCTCCTTTAATTTAGATACCGGTTAGTGAGGCCGTATTCGAAATGGTGACGACAGCTATGGACTACGACTGTCGCTAAGGACGTCCTATAATTCAACACATGATGACACGGCAATCCAGCCGTAGCTGCCAATTAGAAATTGAAGAAGAAAAAAAAAAGAAAAAAAAAGAAGAAAAACCCACCCCTCGACAGTTAAACAGTCTATTAATCAAAATGGAGCTGCAACTTTGTTTATCTTTCACTTCCCGAGGATTTAATTGCACGATCAAGGGTTGACGTGGAATGTAGACACCAATAATTCATCATTAGTGTCAGGTGAACGAGTCTTCAGAAAAAGAGAATAATATTTGTCAAAAGATGCGGCTGTATTTCAGTTTTACATCTGCTGTTTCCAATTTAAACCAAATAGCGCGCCGGCTCTTATACCCAGCAAGCGTCACTTGAAACCCGGGCGGCCCTTTTTTTATAGAGCTGCTTTAAGCAGAAAATATTGCTGAGCAGGAAGGAGAATGCCAGTCACAGATGCTACGTGTGATTTTGTATTTTAGCTGGCAACATTTTTCTTGTAAGCATAATTTTTTCTGTGCCTAGCTATTTTTGTGCAACACATTGCAGTTAAATAGTTACAGTATGTCTTTAATTTGTGTCTCATTTTATAATGTTAGCCAGCTTGACCAACATGTGCGCAACCAATTATGCTGGCCCATGTTATAATTATCAAGTTGCGTCTGGGACATTTTTTGAAGTCGTCGGCGAAGACAAATATGACTGAATAAAAATAGAATAAACCGAGGCGAAACGTTCTTTGAATGCACGTTGTTTTAATTACATCTGTAGGCCTATTTTTACACTATCATTGACATTCCATTTTTCTATTAGTTACCAATTCAACTAATTTTCGCGTTTTTGAGAACGGTCACCCCAAGAGGGAGCAACAAGCGATGACCTTTTCTGGATTCGTTTGGGGTATTTTATTGTGGCTGTTTTATGGCCCGTTTATGAACAACGGCTCTGGCTTCAGCTAATTATTCTTCTGTTATGTGTGCTTTCACTACAGTCTTCAAGCAGGCGGATTGAAACCAAATTGCCAACAAGCCGAAGCGCAGTGGCTTCGACAAGCGCCAGTATGATGAGATTTCATCTCAGGTTCGACCGTGACAATCTTCAATCCAACTCAGGAATGTGTTAAGCATAGGATATTATAACTGCCTAGCGAAAATAGGTAAACCAGCCACGGGGGTACAACGTTGGCACGACTGTTGTAGAGAAGGCCGTTGTGTGGTTGCGATGTGGTTTGAGAGTGGAAACATGGCCGCGCTGTGGCCTTCAAGCACGCGCCTGTATATATCTAGTTGTAGTGGGGGAGATCAGCGCAAGCTGGGATGTACGATTGTAGTTTTTATGGCTAAAAATGGCCTTTGTGTAGCATCATCGGGCAGACCAGCCTCCATTCCAGAGATTCCGTCTCGGATGACAGCTGGGAGGTGACGACCAGCAGGGAATCTTCGCTATGGTGTCTCCGCTATGCACAAAACCCGAGCAGGAATTCGACTCCTGTAACCTTAGCGGATGGTAGTGGAGAACAAATATTATGTGAACAGACAGCAACCCTGGCCGTCGTCGGAACGTCTCCAATAATGCGAACAGCATCTCCTTCTAAAATGTTCTACGTGACAGTCTGGAGCATTCCTTAATTAAGTCAGGTTTACGGCACGTACACTTTATTCATGGTACTATAGATAGTTATAGACCTAATTAAGATGTTTCTATGTAACGGTTGCAGCTACCAGTGCCAGACCACACTTGTAATAAAATGGCTACATCATTGTGTGTCCCCCCCCCCCACGGGAATAGTTACGAAATTGTTGCGTCATTCGTTTTGTTTGTGCAGAGCAAAAACTGATATCCACACGCCACACAGTCATGAAATTATTACATAAATTGGTAGATCTCCCACAACAAACACTTTTTAATAATGTTTGTACGACGTACAGTAAATTCTGTATTTTGACTCTCACATACATTTTGTTCGGCATCGTTTTTGTTGCTTGAGCTCATAACTTGGACGTCCGGTCCGCGGTGAGCCAAAACTTTCCGAGAAACTTCAGGCTTTGTAGCCATATTACAAGATTCCACGTTGAATGGTAATCGAGCCAGAACCAAGCATGACAATTTTTTGTCAATTCAAAACCTGTTGGTCTCATATGGGATTTTGTCTCCCAGTTTGTGCCCCCCCCCTCCCCCAATGGTAGTTACATAGGTTGGAGGAAATTGAGTCAAAAGAGGGCGCTATCAGACGAAATGTCTACACAATTCGCCGGTTAGACATCAATCCCCTGTGACACCGGCAATGGGCCTAAATAAAAACGTGGTGTTTGAAAGGTCATAAATTATGATAATCTGTACATTCAAAGGCAACGACGCCAAATGGAACAAGCTCAAAAACATCAAGTCGGGAAAACAGCATCGTGATGTAGATGTACTGTGTTTAATTTTTATTTTTCCACAGTGGAAACCGCGCACAGTGGAAATGTTGCTTCTTCGCAGACGGATGTCTCGCAAACAACTAAACTAAGAATATGAAAAAATTAAGAGAAAGTTTTCGGCGAACACGGCTGTGTAAATTGATACAGCGCGGTATCAACCGTTGTATTGAAACCTGTGCCTGGAACCAGACTGGTTCATATCGGCCGCATTGCTTCTAATGTAAACATTATTGTTATTATGAACTGATGATGATATGGCAACATTCGCCACGCAGCAGCGTCCTTTAGACGCAGTCAGGGGATCGGTTTACATTTCACATAAGACTTAGATAAGACTTAGGAAATCACGGCTGAACACGCGAGAGTTCAGGCAAGGTTGAGGTTCGTGTAACAGATCAGCAGTTACAGATGATAGCATTACCGTGCACGTCATTGGATGGCTGGGATGTAAAGAATTTGCAGCAAATTGGACGCTGATTTGTGCGAAACATCGGCTGTTTTATTCAGTTTAAGATCACTTTTAGACGGGTAATTTGTTCTGGTTGAAACGTTAACTTTCTCTTTCCAGAAAACCCTCAAATTGAACTGTAAAAACAATATTGTGCTTTTAAGGCGTGCGTTCTATCATTTATAAATTTTTCTTGACAAAACAGTATGTCAGTAATATTACAACAAATACGACGAATGAGCAAAGATTACAATTGAATTTGAGATAATACTCGGTCACAAAAATACTACTACATCATTGGTATTTAATACACATAAAAGAATAGGTTTCGCTTTCAACTTCAGATAAACTCCGAACCAATCAGACGAATTGGCTTGATGGTTGGGGGCGCTCTACCCTTGGGACAATGGTTTACTATTTATTTTTAATTTAGCTGGATGCAGTTACATCAAGTTGATGTCTTACGTAATTTATTCAACAATTGCACTGTATTTCGACAGTTCCGGTAATATTTAACGGGTCGTATAATTCAATTCAGAAGCACATTTATTTCAGCATACTTCTATGAAAAATAACGACAATTACAAGTGCTTTAAGAGTAGGAAACGTAACATAAGTAGCCATGGCATTTTGGCCAGCAACGTAACGCTCCCTCGCGCACCATATATATAAGTTTAACCAAAACGTAAATAATGTTTTTTTTTTAATAGTCTACGAAAAGCTCCCTCATTAATTAGACTAGGCTAACACCCGAAAAGCCAAGTGTTCTTCCACAATGAGTCAGGAAATAACTACGTTGATTAAATCTAGCCAATAATACATTTAGATTGACCCAGGTTGGCTACGTTTCGCATTACCACCAGTGAAAATTCCTCTACACGTAGCGTTGAGCTTGACTTGCCTAACAAATTTATAATGTCACCACCAGCGGGTTTTGTTTGGTTTCGGACCGAGATTCGGGGGCGTGATTTGTTTGGCCGCGCCAGGGGTTCGTGTGTCAGCTAGCCGTTGGCGTGGGTTGGATGCTGTTATGACTGTAAGGTAAGATGTAGCTGACGGATTCCCTTTAAAGGAATGGCTATTTCTAGTCATTAACGCAAGCATTAACTGTATTCATTACCGTGTAAACAGAGACGTGCTGTTTAACTAAGAAGTATTTGTTAGCTCAAGTCAAAGAGAATCGTCATTGTGCATTTTACTATGAGTGAACGGTTTCCTGAAATCTAATTAAAATAATTTAACTTTTAACTTTTAAGCATTGCCAGTTACCAAACCGTGCAATGGGGAAAAAAGTAACACTGTTAAAAACCAACATGTCATAACCCTGCTTAACAACCCCATCTCGAGTAAGGGTTTGGTAATTTTTTGCGTTGAACGGTTTGAAATTGACTGAGTTACTTCAGAAATAGTGTCCATTTCCCTCAACTTTCCCGTAAAGAGTTGTCCTATTCTTTCAAACATGTATTTAAAAATGTGTTTTACTTATTACTTGTAGTATTTTTAGTCGAATATCAATAATACACTGGGATGGGGGCACACACAGTAAATTATAATATGAACAGATACAAATCATATCAAACCATGACGAAACACAATTTAAGATGGCCATAAAATGACGCATTCATGACAGGCTAAAAATCCCAACTCCATCTTATTATCACTTTTCCAGAGTAACTTTCTAACATACACTTATAAAGCAAGGCATAAACTTCAAAGACCAAGGGCCCAATTGTATAGAGCTGCTTAGCACAAAAAGTAGCTAAGCACAACAAAATTATGCTTACGAGAATAGGGTTATCAGCAAAGATGCTACGTCACATGTACAATCTGTGATTGGTAGGCTGTTTGCTTTTGCTTAGCAGAAAATGTTGAAGTATTATTTCTTTGCTGAAGCTGCTCTGTGAAATGAAATTTGGCCCAGGTTGAAAGCGTAACCTTGTTCTTTTTCGGGGTGGGGGGATACTAAGGTATTCATTGAAAACTCATTGAAAACAAGTGTTAAAGAAAATTAGTAACATGTTACTGTAATTAAAATATTGTTCTAAATATAGCGTAGATTATCCCGAACAAGTTTAATCTGAACCTCTAAAACAGTGCACCATCTGTCAAAAATATTTTCAGATATTGATAAGAATTTTGACTAGCTTTGGCTGGCAGTCTCTTGAGCAGAGCATATCACCGTGAAAACAAATAAGGAAGTATGTTGGCCTGCGAGGTATGCAAGGAATGTACGCCGTGGCTAAAGGGGGATACACGGGTAGCTCAACAGATCGGGTAGGGGTACGTTCTATCCATGACTTAACATCAGCAAGCCTCAAGATATGAACTTTGTTTGTTATATTATGTTGTGAATGCGATAAATTGTAAAAGTAAATACAATTGTGATTACATTTATCTAATTGCAGTCATAAAGTGTTCGTCATATTCAGGTAATTGAAATGGGTCTATTGCTTTTGTACAGTAAAAGTTCCCACCCTCTAGATTTCATACAGCCAGCCTGTGCAAATTTCATCAAATTTCGGTCTCTGCGTTTTAGTAAAAAAAAATCACTTCTGGTTAATTACTTGATTAAAAAACCGGTAAATTGTGTTGTCCTGGTTTTTGTGCACATATCGGTCTTATTTCAGTTGCGGCAATCAAAATAAGCAAGGGTTATTGTGATGTTCCCAAATGCATCTCCCCCTCTATTTTGATAATATTTCAAAAAGAGTACTTCTCTAGAGGATTGGTACTGGTGTGAATTTTATAATCAAGAAGCTCAATCAGATTGATACAAATTTTTGTCACCCATTGCAGCATCTACACAATCCCGTATTGAAGATAAAACATACAGCATTTCGAATATGCCCATATTCTACAATGAAGTTAAGGGTAAAATCAAACTGTGTGCGTATACAGCCCAATATCAAAGAAAACACTGGAAAGTATTTTAGTTTGTTGTTGTTGTCAACACAGAGTATTGGAGAAATATTCTCAAGGCCAGACATGTGGTTTAGGTTGACAACTGTTTTGTTGTATAATAACACTGCACAGCTTATCAAAGCACACTAATTAAAAGACAGTTTTGAAACAAACATGGAAAGACTTGCCTTCTTCTTGATGTTGGCTGACATGCCATAGCTGGGACCTTGGTTTGCTTGAGACATGATGAAGGTTGGACGAGGTTTTCCTCTGTGCTTTCACTAGAATCCGAAAGACAGTAATGTTCCGGTGAAGTTCCAAGGTGCTGAAACCGACGGCAAGTGAGGACGATCGAATTCAGTACTCGCAAGAAGTTAAACCGAACGACGCAGATGATTTCTTCAAACCTTAACAGAAATATTTTTTAAGGGGTTTCGACTCGACGCGCTGATTGGTCAGAGCTGGCGACTCTGCATACTTTGTCTAATTAACGCCGGGAGTGCCGCGATTGGCTGAGCGAGGCTTGTTTGGGCGGGGACACAACCCAATATGGTAATCGGTATGTGTGATTGACGAGCCCGGGTGTAATTTTACTATGGTGATGTCAGCAGAGCAGCGTGGCAGGCATTTTGTCTCGGCGGTATGTCGCGGGGACTGACAGAGATGATTTCCACTTAAGGAGATGGTCGTGGGACGAGACGGTTGTGGTAGAGAAAGTGAATGATATGCGGTAGAGATTCTCCGCTGAAAGATGACGAATTGCTGTGAGATATTACAGTTTATTTATTAATGTGGTATCCAGAAACTTCCATTGCATTATGCACGGAAAGGGCTGGCCAACTCTGGTTGACCTTTTTCATGAACCCATCCTTGAAAATGTTAACGAGTATTTCACATGGTGTTCCAGGGCCGTGGCTTCAATTTGGTTTACGGTTTTGGTAATGTCTTTAATTGCAGACATTTGACTACAAACGATTCAGTGTTAAATGTCGGCAACAATTAACGCATCAATTCCTTATTAAAGTCGTGTGAATGAAATGCCAGGTTTGGTTGTGAAAAATAAACAATCTCGCCAGACACATTGATTGTAAATTTCGTAGATACACAAATCTCAACATTGTTTCCGCACTGCATAATGCACTCTACGTCTCTCACAGCCCCACTCCAGACTTTGTCCACTGATAAGAAAAATAATAAATAATTATATAAACAATTTGTAAACGCTGTTCGTCCTTTTCTTTAAAACAACTTCAGACCCTTGGAGAGGGACATGTCGTGCCCCCCTCCCCCAATGGTGGTCCACTGCTGCATTTGTACTACATGGTATTGGTGTTTAGTTAATAGGCATAACTCCAGTGATGGTCACCCTTTGACTTCTATTTCTGATCACTCATTTAGGTTTGTTACATTGTTTGGATTGTGGAAGAGTACGTTAATGTCTGCCCTCTGTTTTTAAAACCAAGCCGTTAGATTTATAAACAATCTTTACTTAACTTTTTTTTTTTCTTCTTTTTTTTTGGGGGGGGGGTGTCATTGTTAGTGTATCACACCTTTATCAGCGTGAAGATGTTTCAAAACAAATACAAGCCTTACTATCAAGCTGTTCAAAACTCCACATGCGCACCTTATAAAAAGCAACTTTAAGAAGACTACAAAAAATATTCAGTTCACTCTTGTCGTGTGCACCCCGCCCCCCTTTCCAGCACACAAAGTATACTTATTATTTTTGTCTCCGCAGAAGGTTACAAGCAATAAAATGGCTCTTTTGAAGAAAACAAGGTTAAGTGACTGTTTTATATTATGTCGGTCCCTCTCGGTCGAGTAAGTATTATTTTTATGTCGAGTTGGCTCTTCGTGAGAGTTTTGCGCAGTATGAAGGCATGGTTTCGGTTTACGGTAATACCATGTGTACTGTTAGTATCTACTTTCATACTCGTCCCTTTTTAGTTCTTAAGAAAACAAAGTTGTCCTTTTTATAAGGTGCCCTAGAGTCGATACTTGTGCATAGTGGATCGGGGGACTTCTCATTATTACTTTCACTACTGCAAGTGAGATAAGTGTGGTCGCAACGATTCGACTGGCCTCGCTCTCAGTGGCGTAATTGCCCTAACCCCCCCCCCCAAAAAAAAAATAAAAAATAAAAAAATAAATAAATAAAAAGAGATCAGAAGTGAATGGTTCCTCACATAAAATACCCACCCCCCTCGCCCGAATTATGTCTAAAATCACGCTTGCCATAGCACCCTGTGAATGTCTGTTTATACTCACTGGTGCAGTCACGAAAACTAGATTATGCTAGTACATTGAGACCAAACTATTTGACTCCGGACTTTGGGATAAGTCCTCTCACAGTCGACTCAGCGGCAGTTGATCAAAAACAGGACAAGTCTCTCAGTACAAGCAGGAGACGTTCTTATCAAATAGGCCTATAAATTCTGCTGAGCGATAGATGAGTTAAGGTCACATGGTGTTGCTGCAGCTCTCTAACCACACTGAAACTGCATTTTGCAATGCCTCAAATCGCGTGTAAGTGAACTTAAAGAAGTGCAATTAGACACATCATACAGCTGTGGGGTCACACAAATTTAAGTAAAAACAAGGACCAATTTTTGTTTGGGCCAATCTCGTCAACCAATTTTGGAACTGGGGGATTTTTATTGTTCATTATTAATTTTTTGTTACACTTTGTCAAAATGCATGGCGGCTTCTCATCTCATGGCAAAGTGGTCCTGTTAGCATTAAGTTTTTCAAGTCCAAAAATAACTCTTAGACTTTGCTGGATACACGTACTTGACTGACAACAATTGTCATCCGACGTTTGGGGAATTTGTTTCGTAATTATGACCCTTTCGAACATGGTGCGTAGATTGTCCGTGCATGCGGGGTCAAAATTCCTCGCATCGCTGAGAAGCTAGCGAGGCCATCGTACACGGGAGTTTGTGCACATTTTATTAAAAAAAAAAAATGCTTTGCGATTGCTGCAACCAAATTAAGCAATAATATAATATGGTATTTCCGAGGCCCCTTAAAAGCAGTTTCCACAGCTCTGATTATAGTATTTTAGATGGAATCATTTATGGAGAAATAGTTTTATTTTCCTATTATACGATTTCGAATCCTATGCAATCCAGTAAGTACATTGTCATTAAAACTATTTTGGTCATGCAGTTTTGAGCAGTTGTAGCAAGCTGTGCGCCAATGCCTTCTTTAGGGTGATCTGTACGCTCAGTTGAAATAACTTTGGTCTCCAGATAAATTTGGATGATGGCCAAAACATTTTGCGCATATATATACATACATATTTATAAGTAGTTGCTATGGAAGCGAACCATGGGTTCTCGATGAGTTGTCAATACCACTATCGTGATTTGTAGTGTGACATCACACTTTGCTTGGCAATTAGGATTGATACACAGTTAAGAGCAATTAAAAAAACTTAGCTCACTGTTAAATCGGCCCCATGGTCTCTGACCGGTGGCCTACAAATCATTGCAGTCTTTTGCTCAGTAGCACATCGAGTCGTCACCCTACACTCCAAAAACTCCAGGTTCGGTGTGAACTCGGAATCTGTGTCAAAATAACCCATAGAAGGGTCAAACTGACGCAGAACCCGAGGCCAAAATCCCGTTACCAGTCTCCGGGTCAGTTTGACCCTGAAGTGCGTCAAGCTCCATGGGACCTGGATCCAGGTCAATTTTGACCCAGAACTGTTCTGGAATTAGTTGGGAGGAGGTCGCGTGACATTTTCTTTACTCACAGCTGTTCTTCTCGACAAGACTAGACTGTGTGTAAGAAAATACAAGTTATGTGCCAATCACCACGTGATTGCTCAAAGCTCAGTTAAAGGGGGCACATTGCAGTCAAAAATCTCAACATTTTGCGTTTGGAATTACCCCTTATCGTTGTTAAGAGTTGTTCACGCACAAAAACACCTACATTGTGTTGTAATTAGTGAGTCATGATTAAAAATAATAATAAATTTGACTCTGGAAATACAACAGCGGAACAGCAGAACATACGGTCCGCCAATTTCAAGGGACATTTGTGTGTATCGTTATGTTCTACTTTTAAATTCCCAAAGTGCCCAATCCCATTGCAATATTGCCCTTTAAAGGGACACGTTAAATAGAAAGAACGTTTGTTATCTAATGAATTTGTTGGAAAGATGTTTTTAAAAGTAGAATATGCCTCAAAATTCTGTGGTTTTCTTTTTACTTCGTTAAATAACGCGGTCCGCTATTTTGTAAAACTGAATTTTTTACTCCACATAAAATGGCGGACCGTGTTAACTCGCGAAATTAAAGGAAAACCACACAATTTTGAGGCATTGTGTGGATCATTACCTTCCATTTTGAAACGTCTTTCCAACCATAATCATTTAATAACAAACGCTTTTTATAGCCCAAAGCGCCCAGTCAAAGGCAATGCCCCTTTAATTGTTCAGCTTGTGTGAACTTATCACCTCGTATTTTTTTTACAAGAAATGAATCTCTTCATAAGACTGTATGCACTGTTGTCTCCTCTCATTTA
>CM021535.1:5438766-5450116 GCA_010994315.2 Pisaster ochraceus
AAAAAAAAAAACCCAAACAAACATTGAGGGCGCACCATAATTAGAGTCGTCCGTATTGTGAAATTCGGTCGTGAGGAGATCGGGAAACTAATGTTTTCCATCGAATAGAACCATAAGAGAGCATCTCGACAACAAAAAGCAAACACAAAAACTTACTTGATCAGGAGGGCACTTCTGCACATCACGGCTTCAGTTGGTGTATTCGGTGTATTGTTTGCGTCGTCCGTCGATAGTGAACCCAGGTGGGCCCACCTATCTGTGGGATGGGGGTCACCATGCATACCAAGCTTTGGGAAACAATGTCAATGGAAATAAAAATGTACAAATGAAATTGAGTTTCAATGGATCCAAGCAACAGTTCACGCACACATACCCCCCCCCCCACAACCTGGACTCTCCATCCCATCCACTTGCCGTTCCCTGCCAACAGCAGCACGTTTCCTCACCATAATTTTAATTGAAGGCCCTCCACTAAGATTAAAATCTAGCCACCCACCCCCCCCCCTCCCCGCTGTCTGTCTTGCCACAGTGCAGTTTGTTTGTTTTTTGCAACCCAAAAAGTTACAACAAAACATTTAAATTTATGTTGTATGATTACAAATCTGTGCAATGAATAAGATTGGTTTGGGGTTTTTCCGTCTAATGTAGCTATTGCAATTAAGGTACTTTCTCTTTATTTTCCCCTCAATGAAAAGATAAAGTGTTTATTTTTCAGGGACTTTTATCACAATTCAGTCATGTGCTCAGTGGTATTCGGTCGAGCATGCATTTCCTCTTGTATAAAATGATTTACTTTATTATATGCCCAACTGCACATTGACTTAGTTCGTGACCTTAACAATCTGTTCTCTGTTCAGACAGCAGCACTTTGTTAAGACCGAGTGCCAATGCCACTTATAAAATAGTACTTCATTTAATTGACCCCTTGCATTAAAGTGGTCTTCCTGTCCCGGTCCCAGTCCCGCCTTTCACATTTCACAAATGAAAGTGCAAGATGGCTGCCGTGTGGTTAAGGTCCATACTGCAAAGCTCATTGAAAACAGAAAGCAGATCTAATCTAGCTATTATTAAACTCTACCCCAAAAAACCACACACCGACACCATTTCTGTACTTTTATTTCACTATGGAAAAAATGACACAAGGACACTTGTTTCTCACCCTTTTTTTTCACAAGTGTACACTGGCACAATCACATCAGCAACATGAAAAATACATTGCATTCAGTAATATTAATTCCTTTAATAATAAAGTCAAGCTATAACATTGTATTTGAGACAACAGGACAAGCCATTCGTTTGTTTGGGTTGTTTTTGTTTTTGTTTTTGTTTTTTTTTTTTTTGGGGGGGGGGTATGTGTTTTTATGAATCACATAACTTCTCACAACTGAGGACTTTACTTGCCATTGGTACCGGTCCATGCTTGCCGACAGATTTTACAGTAAAGTTTATCATCGATGTGCCAGTGTACTCAATCTCCACCTCTTTCTACAATCAACATGGTCAAACACGTAAACAGATATAGCTAGATTATAGTTATAACAATCTCCAATCTCAACTTCATTTAAATTTAAAATATCAATTCAGTCGATGAGCTTTGTGCAAACCAATCCTAAAACTAAATAAAACATTGGTTATTTTGGGACAGTAAGTGTAATAGCATCAATTGTGTGTTATGTTTACAGAGTAATTAAATGAAACTACTTGTGGATGTTTTGGGGGGGGCAAGGGTATAGTTGTTTTTAGGTGGGGGCTTACTTTCTCAACAAAATGAAACATACTTTTTACAACTTTTAAAATGGAAACTTCAAAATGTTGTACAATAGAATAAATTACGAGATAACCACAGACTCTCTCCCTGATCTTGCTGATGCATTATAAATGGCATGGCTAACAAAAAACTTCTTGTTCTTACCTGGCCACTATAAAAAATGGTTTACTACGACATCAGTTATAGGGATACTTTCACAAACCATAACTCAAAATTGCTTCTAGTTTTTGGTACCATCCAAAACAAAGTTATCTTTGGCTTTCGTAGTTGTTTACCTCACACATTACAGACCAGGCATGGCATGTTGGTAAAACAACAACGGATTGACCTAGCAATTCAACACTGGTTTGCAGTTTTCAAGCCCATTCTCTTCATATAACATTTGAATAATAAACCACCGAGATCGAGTGATCAATAGGAACCCAGTTCACTATATTCTTTAACAATTTTGGAAAGACATGACAACCAATGCGAATCATTTGTTTCCCCTCACCACAGATAATCAATAACTTTTCCTTTTACAGAATGATTGCAACATACCCAATTCTGCCTGTTTTTATAACACTATTTACAGTAAAATACATAGAAAATATGTTTGCTAATAAAACAATTGTTTTACATTTACACCGATGTGCACTAAGCAATGTATACTCAGTACTTTCCAGAGTTCTGTGGGAAAAAAACACAGGCAAATCACTCGGGTCCTGAGTTCGAATCCCTCCCGAGTGATTTGCCCGTGGTTTTGTTTTTCCACAAAAGTCGGCCAAGTACTGATGAGTATACAGTGCTTAATACACATCGCTGTAAGGGTAAAAACAAATTATATTATTTATTTATTTATTTATCCCCGATGCAAAAATTAGCATCTGTTTGCTTGAAAATAGTTAGTGAGATCAATTATCATATTGTTGTTAAATCATTCTATAGTTTGACCAATTTCTTCAAAGCATATGATAAATAGATATGTAATTAGTTCATCAGAGCTGCTTTTCATTCTGAACGGTCTGACTTGTAAAATAAAATTACATTCGTACAAATTTGTACATTTTGATAAGCTGAACACTTCAATTCCTGTACCCGGCATGGTGCCTTGAATTTACCGAATTCGGTTCTTTCGAGATTTATAGAATCTTGAAGCATAACAATAAAACCATAGCTCTGTACTATAAGATCAGTCCATATTTTGGAACAGTTTGGCAAAATGACCAATTGGCTTGAATCTGATTGTCGAGGCAAAATGGAAACTGGGTTGGGTGGACTTTATATTACCCCAACCCTGAAGTGTAATCACACTCGTCTATTGAATAGAACACCGCGATAATTAGTGGCGCCAAATTTTAATTGCTTAACTAATGTTTTGTGCAAACCATGCCATACTAGTGCTTAGAAGCATAATACAGCAATGGAGGGAACATCTTGTGCTCCGTGCAGAAGAAGATGAAGAGGAGGAAGAATTAGTAACAGAGGTGCTTTTCTTGTAGGGATTGTGTTTCATACCATTTTCATTTCATTTCATGTATTCACTGGTTGTGAAGCCAAGGACTCTCAGAACTCTGAACTTAATCACTGTACTTAATGCCAAGAACCCAATCGAGAGAAGACAAGGAAGAAAGTCTCAGTTTTAGATGCGGGAGAAGGAAAAAACAAAGAATGATTCCACGGAAAACCCACGCCATCAGGTAGGGACTGAGAACCCAATCGACGCAAACGCCCCGGCGTGTTTCGAATCGGGGTCCCAGAGGTGGAAAGCGAGGAATGATACCACTATACGCCAACCCGACCGCAAATAAAAGTTCAATCCAGCCATAATATCCATCCCAGGATCAGAGTGGGAAAGGGTACACGGTGTTGAGCATGGTGACAAAGCAAAGTGTAACTTCTTTGAACGCCTCTGTAAACTGGAACCGGAACTCAAGAGACGAATTAACAGATGTTGTCAATAAGAAAGAAATAGCAAGCGAAGGCAGGTATAGATACATTGAACAATTCTCAGTTAAGGTCACTTTTTTGCCATCAAGGGACCACGTTCAAGCAAGCAAGGGTGACTTTAGAAGAGACATGAGTAAGATGGGGAATATACCACATGGGTCTAGGAAAAGACACACATAACAACAGGAATAGATATCTCACAATCTTCAGTTAGATTTTGGTAAAAACAAAATTTAATTCGAAGAATTTAAAAGATGAAGACCAAACGAAGGCGAGTCAGATTCAAAGACAGTGTAGCTTGCAGTTGCTGAGTAGCTGTGAATAGTCACCATCATTGGTGATGTACATTCGTTTCACTTTCATTAATTATATCTGGTAGTGAAGCCAAGGATTCTCAGAAAAGATGACTTAATCACTGTATGTAGCCAAGAACCTCATGGAGAGAAGACAAGGAAGGAAGTGTGTGAAAAGCACAGAGTCCGGGTTATAAATCCCTTCTTTATGAAATTGCATGACAAGTAAACTAGGAACGTTTTCACACATTGCTTGATTTGGAAGGTGTTGTATTTGTTGTGGTAAGTTGTGCTTACTCTTTAAAAAGAGTTGCGACATTGAAGATGTACTTTAACTCCTGTCTCGAATGTTGAAGGCAATATTCTGAGCTCATCTCAAGAGCTTATTCTTACGGTTGGTTCACTTTCTGCATACTATGGCGGTTTTATTATAGAATGCAAATCAAGAAAAGAAAAAAATCCAGGGGCAAACTTGCATTTGATCCCAAACCTAAAGTTCAAGTGCGAATTCGAGACAGTCCAAGTCCGAGTCCGAATGGTCAGTTATGAGTCCAAGTCCGATTCTCGACCCCTCCCGTTTCAATTTCCAGCAACCTTACGCAGTACTGTGCTATAATTCACCTACATGTAGTTCGGTATTGTTAACGTATTTTTTGTTATTGTGGCATAAATATTGGTATGATCTAGAACTTCATTCTATTGACTTCAAGTGAAAAACTTTAAAACCACACTTTCAAAGTTTCTTGTTCTCATGTATCTCCAATTTTAAACATAAATGATATCAATCTAGGATCGTTGGCAATGAACTACTAACTTCAGTTTTGCCTTAAAATTTGTGATTGACAATTAGGTACGACGGTCAAAGTCAGTGGTAAATCCGCGCGTCACGAGGGACGTCATACAAGTCTGCTCCATGATTACAAAACATTTTGGTGTAAATTTCAAATACCCAGCTCAATATTGACTCTTTGATGACTTTACAAAAAAATGTATTAAATTTTTAAGTCATCAGTACACAGTTCTTAAAGAGAACATCATATCAGCGAGTGTTGATAGAAGTTAGGCAACAACAAACGAGACAGAAATAATGGCTCATTTTTCATATATATATGCTTTTTCGTTGGAAATTTGAATACAGTTTATATGACAGATGGCTGACAACGTTTGTTTGTTTTGGGGGATTTTTAGTAGACAAGTTGAAAAGTCAATGGTGCTGAGCGGCCATAAGATGCAAGAAACCGGAAGTTCTGAAAGACAAGTAAAGCAGTGTTGAAAAGCACAGAACGGTATAATCTTCAGAACAGACTATGAGCAAAACATTAGAAACAGTAAGTATTTCATTGGAGAAGGTGTAAATAAAACACACATGAGAAATATGTGCTTAGCCCCAGCACAAACCTAAACGAAGTAAACAATATAAGTGTCAAGACCGATAATAAATACAGTTTACCTTTTTTTAGTGGTAAATTTAGAGAATCCGTACGGACAGGAAAGAAAGTTTCGTCTTCAGAGGACAGATAACAGATAATTTTGAGATTCTGTGTGGACAGAAAAGAAATGTTTTGTCTTCAGAAGATACACAGATTAGATTTGTGGGAAAATTACGAGAATCCGTACAGGCAGAACAGAAAGTTTCGTCTACAGAGGACAGATCAGGTAATTTAGAGCAAACCGTACGGACAGAAAAGAAAGCCTCGTCTACAGAAAATACAAAGATAAGCTTCAAGGGTAGATTTAGAAGATCCATACGGACAGTAAACAAAGTTTCGTCTACAGATGACAGATAATACAAAGAATAACTTAATTTGTAAAGTTAGAGAATCCGTACGGACAGAAAAGAAAATATTTGTCTGCAGAAGATACAGAGTATAGCTTTATTGGTAAATTTAGAGATTCCGTACGGACAGAAAAGAATATTTTCATCTACAGAAGACAGATAATAGAGAAAGACTCTGCTAGAGTTCAAACGGCAGACCATTAAATAATGCTTGCATTTATACCATAGGTCCTATTGATTGGTAGGCAGTTTACATTATTTTGAGTAATTGCTTGAATGATATTATGTTTGTGTTATTCTAAAACTGGTTAGACACTTTAGTGTGAGCGCAATGAACACACCCCATCGCAAGCAGAGTTGCGGAATGTGTGCACGAACATGTGAATAAAATATATAGACAGAAATTGTGTGTAACTTGATGCAGAAAGTATTTCGAAGTTATGAGACTGATCATATCCTGCCAGTGCCTTTGACACATCCTGAACTTGAATATCCGGCTAGTCTAGGTAAACTTGTGATGAACAAAAAAAAATAATGAAAATAACAATGCCTGTGATTACAAGCACATTCAAGTAACAAATTATAATATGAAAAAGGAAACTTCTTTTTTCCCCTCTTTGATGTGGAGTTATGCTACTCCATTATGAAATTTGGGGGCGGGGGGGGGGGTGGTGGGTAAAAAAACCCGGATTTCCGGGAAAACGGAGAAATCACATCCCTGCTACCTAACACCTCTTTAAAGGTATTAGGAATGGTAGAACTGACAAAATAGTCGCAGACAGTGTTCAAGCTTTGTGTCTGATCAACCATTATTATACTTGAAACAATAAACCTGTGAAAATTTGGGCTGAATCCGTTGTGTGAGTCAGGTGTAACCCTACACGTTCAGCATGTAAAAACATTGTCCATCATTTGGGTTGCACTAACTGAAACCAGCCGAATGAGGTGTTCGTTTTAAGTTCTCTGATTCAGTTGTTCTCGAATACGACTTCATTTTGAGCGGAAACCATTCCACAGAAAATTGGTTGTGTTGTAGTCTGAACTTCATGTCAGCTTTCAGACTAAAATGAAACAATGTTTTATCATTACCAAACCAGCAATGAAACCTTTAACTTTTTGTTTATAACTAATACACAATTTTTACATCAACTCTCACAGTAATACCTGAAGTTAATATCCTACAACTAAAGTTAATTGATTGGTTGACGAAAGGCAAGTATTTCTCACATATTTGAATCAGATTACAAATTTTAAAACCCTCTATTATAATTTTTATTTTACTTAAAGCAAATTAGTTGTCTGCTCTTCTGTTATGGTTTCACTGTTTATTTGAATATTTGTACTTAAATTGTAGGTGCTTTGTTTATAGACCATCGATCTTGATAAAGGAGAATTTTGTTTCGCAATATCCATTTTTGAAGGTTGATTACCTGTTAGAATTGATGTCTATGATTGAGGCAGAACCACACCACGTACACGCCTCACACCGAATACTCCGTCTGAAGTCATGGAAATACCGTGGACAAGACTGCTGGACGAGCCACCCACTTCTCCTCATCGGGATCTCCTTGCCAATTCCTCAAGACTTTCCAAACAGATGTGACTCACCAGTCTGATGGGGGGAGGGGGGAGATAAATAAATCGATTTAAACATTACTGATGCAAGCTCGGTTTCCATAGAACCATGCACTGATACACAACTTGGGAGTTTGTATCCCCTAGTGAGAGCTTTGCCGAGTTCCCTTGTTGGGAAGAACATCAAAACAAACAAACAAACAAACAAACACCCCAACAAACAAACACCCCAACACCCCAACCCAGAGCAAACAAACAAACACACACCCCAACAAACACTTAAAAACCAGCATGCAGTGAGGGTTTCACAATGGTCAGCTCATTTTGCCTTGATACATCCAAGCTGGACGACGCCACATGTCCTAGAGGGTGTCAATCAATTGATGTGGTTAGAAGGGGGCAGTAATCGGCATGGTGTCAATTGTCAATGACAGATGAAACCAAACAGTAAAACTTAATTAATTTAGCAAACAAATAAGTTTGTTCAGCGCCTTGATCTAGTGCCTAGGATATGTGCGCTTTATAAGAACTTTGTATTATTATTATTATTATTATTATTTTTTTTTACAGGCTGAGATTGAAAAAGACATCTCTAGGAAGTAAACAGATGACCACTGGAATTCTATTTATAAATAGTGGATGAATAATGCATTGTTTTTTTTTTCATATATCTATTGTTGATATATGAGTTGACTCATGAATGGAAGTATACGTCGCATGCCATTGATGTATAGATGTACTTTTAATAGAACTGTATTCCAACAGGAAATCCAACCAGCAAACCTATCCCAGTTTATACACAACAACCACTTCCACATCACTCATACACCACTTGGAGAGTATAGACTGTGTAACCTTTTGTTTTTAAAAAGAGTGGCCTTTACATTCCAGCACATTTTCTGGCAGGCAAGATGCTACACTGGTCGTGGAAAACTTAACAGATCAAAATGTCAGCATCAATTCAAGAGTTGAACGAATTTCGCGATGTGGCCCCTCTCTTCGTATCAAAAGTGGATAAAGTCAGACAGTGAAATCTCCATATAATTTAGGCTCTTATGTTTTTCTTTTCCTCCATTGAGCTGTGTAAAAAATGTTCCTGCAGGAATCCAGGCTCTGTGGCTCTTTTGTGATGTCACAGGTCACATGGTGTATTTAGGGGAAATACAAATGTTCTGCTCCGTTAATGGCTAAATTCAACCTCATTCACTAATTTCTATAATTTTACAACAAAACAACAAACCAGTGACAATTTCGTTAAATAATATAATCGTTTTCAGTGAAAACAACATGAATTTGTTTATTAATGTACGGGTGTTTCTTGCGTGTTTGTATGTGGTTGTTTTTTTTTCTTTCCAAGGCTAGTGCACGTTTATATCAGGCTTTTTGTTTCGATTGCACCAATCAAAATCGAGAGAGGGGAGTCGTTCTCAATCCCTAATGAACCGTACGTTTCGCAATGAAGCTGTGGTTGATCTACCTCAGCTGACGACAAAATAATAAGCCTATATGATAAAGGTGGGTCATACTTTGGTACATACTCCAACAACTAATGACCTTAAAAACTTACTTGGTGAGAAGCACTGCAGCTGTTGATAGTAACAACTATTTTGAGAAAGGACTTCCTTCGAGGAAATATGGTTTGGATAAATTTTCGAATCCCCCCCCCCAAAAAAAAGACCAAAACCACCCCAACAAACCAACAAAACAAAACAAACAAACAAACAAACGTGAATCATGCATGAATCGTTTCAAAGATTTATGAGGGTTGGTGTCAATTTTGCGAATGCTGCGGCCAGATATGCGGTTGGTACCCGTCACTTCGCGAAACGTGGACGGATTCGACGTTCGTTTTGAAAATACCGAGTGACAGTTGCTGCTTTCAACAAGTAGACACTGTATTCCGATGAAACGTACACATGTGACCTTTAGTGTATCTGTCTATATAATTTTGCCTTTAAATAAGCATTATGTTGACCAAAAAAACCCTAAATCTATGACCCTACATTTACAGTTCCAATGCACCCGGGGTTAAACAAAATTCTCACTTTGAACTTTTTTTGTAACGGAAGGCCTACTACCTGGGCCCAATTTCATAGAGCTGCTTAGCATGAAATTTCTTTCTTGATAAAAACAGGATTACCAACTAAATTTCCACGTGATTTTCAGGATAAGCAAACAACAGCTGACTACCAGTAACAAGCAATATGCAACACATGGATATTTGGTTGGTAATCTTGTTTTTATCAAGGAAGAAAATATTTCATGCTAAGCAAATTTTTGTGCTTAGCAGCTCTATGAAATTGGGCCCAGGATCAGTAATCGTTTTAGCATACAGCGCAAACATTGAGATTTTGCCGGCTACCATCATATTCTTTTCCTCGTCCTGTATATAGGTTTGCCAAAAATGAAACAATCACACTCAAAGGAAGTGGTTCCCCGCAGAGCAGAAACCACAAAGCCATCTGTACCTTTTGGGGCCTAGTACGGGAAGGCTTTTCCTTACCGCGTAGTGCGTTCCACGGCTATAAATTCACAATAATGCTTTCAAAGGTAACATATCAAAACAGAAAGACAAAGCATTTGAAGGGGGGGACACCTTTTCCCGCAAAGCCTAACTTGTTATTTTCCTCGGTTACACAGTTTTAAATGTCCCTTCTTTGTTTTAATATTTATTTATGTATTTGTTTTATTTTTAATTCTTAATTAATCTACACCGCGGCGGTAGATAAACAGCTGTGATAAATAGAAGGACAAGTTTCTTTGTGTTTGTTTGTTTATTTATTTTATTTAAGTTAATCTAGTCCGCGGCAGTAAACAGCAGGACATGAGCTGTAAAGCTGAACTAGGCCAGCCTTCCGATTTCCCAAAGTTTTGATTGTTGAAAAAAAAAAAAAAAGCAAACCGAACTTACATCGACATTATTATCGTTGTTGAAGTATAAGGAGACAAACCAATATTGGACCCAATCAATCTAACAAACGCCTGCAACAACCTTTGGTGTACAATTCAGCAAGTTTATAAAGTATTGTAACAATCGCACACACGTTTTAGGATTGAAACCCGTCTTGCAGATTTAATGATTTTGTTCTCTCGACGAATTGAATTATAGTTACATTGAATTAGAATTTAATCTGTTTAAGTCATCTGCATATGAAATAACAGAGCTGCTTAGGCAGAAAATCCTGCTTAGCAATAACTAGCAGGGATACCAGTCACAAATTGTACATGTGACATGGTATTTTGGCTGGTAATCTTATTCTGGTTAGCATAATGTTGTTGTGCTTAGCTTATTGTTGTGTTTAAGCAGCTCTATGAAAGAGGGCCCCGTAGTAAGTACTGCATGGATAACCCCTTTATGATTAAAACCTCATATGTTATCAGTGACTCCAGTCCATTCTTTTGCAGAGCAATGCATTTTCGTCAAACTGTCAACTCTGAAGTGCAGGTATAAGACCAGCCCCGGATCCAAAAGGGAAGTGGAAAAACAATCTGCAAAGTTTTGATAAGGGGTCAGGGTTTGAGCTCCAATGTGCTCCATGCGAGGGACAGGAGAGTGAATGATATACCTCCTTCCGGCAGGTGAAAAGTCAAACAACAATTGGAATCGTACCTTCGCATAATTGGACTGTACAACATTTGTTTCATGCAGACCATTTACATTTCAACAGTTTATATTCTCTCCAGCCCCACCTACCCCCGTCCCCCTTTCAAACTATAGACCTACCATCCACTAACGAGGAAATGGGTTGTAATGGGTACCTAAATGTTTAAAAACAGGCGCATAATTATGTTTATGATAAGTAACCTTATTTCGAAAACAATGCTTTTCAAAGCTGCTTGGACAATGTGGGCCGATTTAAAGTTCCAATTTTCTGAGCACTTATCGAAAAATACGCTACAGTTAAAGTCTTCTTCTTCTTCTTTTTTTAGCTTGTGGTTGCATGTTACAGTTGCAGCCTCTAATTCCTCTAAGTGAATATTTCCAAGGCAAAACTAGCAGTTAAACAT
>CM021535.1:5569236-5579869 GCA_010994315.2 Pisaster ochraceus
GGGGGGGGGGGGGGGGGGGGGGGGGTGTGTTCAGGTGGTTGCAATCAAAAGTCAGTACTGGTTGAAAGGTCCACATCCAAAATGGCTTCTTTTGGTTATGGCCACCATTTTGAAACACATCCATGATCTCAAGATGGGAAAAGTCTAGGTACAGGAAGTCTGGCCGAGGAAGGAACGATGAGTCTGACTTGAACGCCGAGCCTGCCGGCTTGACGGAGAGGCAGATGAAAGCAAGGACAGGAGGTCTGGCTGCATGACTAGACGCTATCAACAACACATACTGTGAGGTCGATGGTCAACACAAGACACACAAGGCCAAGCTCAATTGCTCAAGACGGACAAAGGTTGGCTGGGAAGGCATCGGTATGTTGACACAACAGGAGCAGAAGTAATATAGCGGTCAAAAACATCCGGTGACCAGGCCCGACTACAAGATTAACCTCGGCTAATATACAAGCTTTGATTCTTCCTGATTTTCTGTTTGGTACCACGTAGATTAGATTTCATACCGACTGGGCATGTTTGAACTTTTGATTAGAAAGATTTAAAAAAAAAGGAACTGTCACGATTTGCCACCTAATACTTTAAATGCACTTGGAAAATTGCAAAATTTAATGCAACTTCTACCAAATTTAAAGTCTTTGAAATAATTCTTGTGTTTTGAGACCACTTCAATACAAAGACGTGGTATAAATACAAAATGGAAATTTGTTGAATTTTCCTGGGGGGGGGGGCTATTCTTTTGTGCGAGGTGCATAAATTATTTACAATCCCATTGAAATAAGCAAAACTTAGCAATTTCTGAAACTTATTTGGGTTTTGCCCTTAATACGCCAATGTGTATTAAGCACTGTATACTCCAATCCCACCCGAGTGATTTGCCTGTGGACTTATTTTCTCAGAACTCGGGAAAGTACTGAGTATACAGTGCTCAATACGCATCGGTGTAAGGGCAAAAAATATTCTTTATCCCGATGCAAAATTAACATCTATTCAGGTGATAACTGCTTCTGCTGGGAAAGTTCACCAAAATCAAAATATTATAATTAAATCTTGACACAAGTTCTTACAGTCTCACATTTTTTTGCGCTCTATGTGAAAAAAAAAAGAGTAAACGATATCAATGTTCAGGTAAGATAATTACGTTACACACTATGTAGGACCTTAACACAGCTTCCTCAACAATATTTGAGATGGTAAACATTTTTCTCACAGCCAAAAGTATTAAACACGCCGCATTAATTTCACCCTACAACTTTTCCTTTTTTCTTTGGTTGTGTAGATTTGTCAAGTGTGAGTTACATGTACGGTTGGTATTAATGGTATTGCAATTCAATCATAGATTAATTAAGAGAGTAAGTTAACGAGAGTAATAGCCACAGTTTAATTAATGACTTAATTTAACACGCTTAACAAGCAACGGGTTTCTTTACTAAGTTGCATGTCCGTGAACTGGACATTGGTTGTGTGTTCTACTTCAGATGTTGAATGCCATTATCAGTGGTAGATCAAGGAGGTGCACACAAGGGGCACTAGCAACCCTTCAATCTAAATAATAACTGCCCAGCCCCCATGCAAATGACTCTCCGCCCCCCCCTCCCACGGCAAACCACTCCCACGTTCTGGCTCCGTCCATGGCAAAATACAGTGGGCAAAACTTCTGCTACTTTCGAGTTTGCTTTGCAGCTGCCTTTGCATTGAGTATGAACCCAGAATTATACTTCAATGAAAAATCTGTCTACAAAGTTGTATTTTGAGGGAGATTTTGTTTTTTCTTTCTCTCTTTTTTGTCAAATTTTCATGTCAATTATTTGGTAAACTGGTCGCACACGTACTTGAAAAAAACCTGTTCATGTTCGTGATGAAAGTGAAATGAGAAATTTATTAACTCTTTCAGTGCCAAGGTTGCAAATGTACGTTTTTTGTGTGTTTTTTTTTTTTTTACTCAGAAAGTGTCATCAGTCGCATATGTGTGACCCATGACCACAAGAGGGCATTATCACTCTAACGAGAAATACTGTTGACTTTGGGATGTACCAAGGCAACAGCCTGATACATTTTATTTGGTGAAATAGAATTTTGAACAACCTAAAAAAAAACATGGGCATTTTAGATTAAAAACGCAAAAACAGCGGGCACTGAAAGAGTTAACATGAATGACAAGGAACTGATAAAAGTTGTTTTTGGTAAATTTTTGTACATGTTACACATAGCAGTGTCGTTTGATGAGTTATGTAAGGCTCTGAAATTTGAATCTATGAAGAGGATCCGGTCAAAATCAGTTTTGCGTTGCTTCATTGCTCTGCTTACTGCAGAATTACTGCAGGAGTACAAATGGGTACCGGTGAGAGCAGAGGAATAATGTGGGATGGACCGGTATCCTGTCCAGGGGAAACAGAAATATCCTCAGTCATTTAATGCCAATGAAACCGGATATAAACACTGGCCTGATGAGCCATATTGGCTCGGGACGGATTCGACTTTACTTTTTATTTTTTTGTTTATTGCCTGGAACTGGTGGCCTATAAATTACCTTGTGTAACATGGTCGTTAGGCTTGATTGAGGGCAGTACACATATCAGTGCTTTTAAGTGGGACCCACAGCACGGTGGTCCCTACCTATACATGTAGCCAACCTTGTTGGGCTGTTATGGCTCTCTTTAACATCGGTCTTGCAATGTTGACTTTGATAAGGTCGATGTTCAAAGAGAGCCAGAACAGCCCAACAAGGTTGGCTTAGTCCCTACCTAACTCAACTGATTTCTGAGACCCTGTGGTCGGTCATCAGGTAATAACTGATGAATTATGAATTATTATTTGTTACATGTATATCAAATGTACGTACTTTGTTGCAATTTTCTCAAATGTTATAGTTTGAATATAATAATTCAATTAGCCCTTCCCATAAAATATGCTAATTACATTCACGCATGCATACAAACACTATTGGCAAACGTCATAGAGTTGTGCACCAGGCCGACGCACAAAAACGCACATACCTCACGCCTCCATCAGTCCCGTACAAAAAGGCGCGATGTTCCCTCATTTGACCAACCAGTAGTGTAAGTGTGCATGTGCAATGTGTAATGCATGGATGGGAAGGGTCTATTGTTTGCGTTAAAACTGAAATTTCAATTGAAACAGTGCAGAAAAGAAAAAAAACTAAAACAGTGCTGTCGATAATGACATGATCAAGACCATTGTCTGTGAACATACATGCGTGTACATTCTGTGTAATGTACAAGTTAAAAAGCAAAACCCACGAAATGAACGATTAAAATGTTTTCATTTTTATATTGTATCTTGTGTCGGTTTTGATTATTAATTTGTCAAAGGGACAGCGTATAGACCATGTAACCTTTGGTGACAAAAAGAGTGACTTTGTACATTCCAGGGTCTTTCTGGCAGGCGAGATGCTACACTTGTCATATGGGAACATTTATATCTTGTGTTAAAATTTCCACATATAAATTCAAGAGTTATAAAAAACAACAGCTGAACAAGTTTTAAGATGTGTCCCCTTTTCTTCATATCAAGAGTTGATCAAAACAAATCAGACAGTGCAATCACCATAAAACTTGAGATTGAATTTTTTTTTTCATTGGTTGATTGGGCAGTGAACAAATTATGCCTGCAGGCAGTCCTGATCCCTGCAATGTCATAGGTCACATGGTCTATACCTCTCATAGTACTGAACCGTGTGTAATATTTTAAAACCCTTTTAGATTCCACTCATTTCTGTAAAATCACCACCAAAATCTTGGTGATAGCATAGTTGCTCTCTCGCATCTGTATTCCCGCGAGACAGCTGCTCCGCGCGAGACTACTGCTTTCAAGACTTAGTGAAGCAGTGGATTTGGCCGGTAACCAAGTCCCTTAGTTCAATACATAAGCTAACAAGTATGAATACAAAAACATCTAGCAGTTTTCTGTGGAATAACAAGCACTTAATCCGCCCTTTTCTTTTTCTATAAACTTTCACAGGTGTTTTAAAGATTATTTCTTTGAAATGTGTGGATTGGACTTAATTCAGTGAAATGTTTACTACAGGTCTGGGCCCAATTTTCATAAAACCTGCAAGCACTTGAATAAACTTGCTAAGCACAGAAAACTTTGGCTTAGCAGAAACAGGTAATCAGCCAAAATTCCATAAAGTTTACATTGTTGCAACTTGTGCCCCGCTCGTTTTGTGCTTAGCAAAGATGTTTGCTAAGCAATAGGCTTAACAGCTTTATGATATTTGGTACGCTTGTAGAAACGTGGTCCAAATTTGTATTAAAAGTTGTACAATGAGAATGCACTGCGGCATATGCTCCAATATCCTCTAGCCCTACATCAACAAACCCCACCCAACCACCGATACTTGATTCTGTCCAGGCAATACCAACAAACGTGTGAAGAAAAAAAATGCTACTAATTTTGAATGTTGCTGTTACTTAATTATCCAACAGAATATTAGTGCCAATAACAGGATTAATAGGAACTGAGCAGAAATGTTCAGTTTTAGATGTGGAAGGAAAACCCCAATGGGGAGAACCCACGCAATCAGGTAGGGACTGAAAACCCAATCCACATGCAAGGCTCCAGGTCAGAGGTAGGATTCGAACCAGAGTCCCCAGAGGTGAAGGGCAAGGAAACCACTGAGCCAACCTGATCCCCTGTTCCAATGGAGATGGGTCCAGTTCTGTACAAATTCTAGTGCAAAAATTATGCCTTGAAACAATGCCAGGTTGCCTACTATAATGGCAAAAGCCGTTCATCTGCCTCTGTTCTACTTTTGAATTATGCATGCATAAAAAAATGCACACGCTCTTTTTTAACACATAATGTATGTATGAATACATAATTTATTTGGAAATACACTGTATAAATAATAAATATCACATAATGTAACTTGTACATATACATTTAAAGGTCGGCGTTCTTTTCATTGATTGCTATTGCACAGTAATCACTTTATGTACATCATTACCCCGGGTTACAGACATTTGTTTTATCAGACAGCCATCTTGGGTTTTTGTATCAATCGAGACCAAGAGTTTTCCAAAATTCAGCTTATTCTCCAGCTCTGAGCTCCCTTTAAGTTGAAGGGCTGTGCAAAATGCACGCTGCGTCCAAAAGTGGTGTCGGAGTCCAAGCCTAGGTCTGGAATAGCCCCCAAACCGAGGCTGGAAGGGAAACTAGTCAGACCCCTCTGGTGCACCATAAGAATCCCCATTTAGAATTGTAACTGCTTACAGGGAACATAGCGAACAAGGGTGGGAGTACAACAAACATCTCTTAACTTTGTCTACTAGATCTAGTTTTAGGTATGCAAATGTTTACTGTACCAGGGTTTGCTGTTTTGGGGCTCGTAACGTCCTAGCAAGGGGTCTATATACATGTATTGTAGGATCATTATTTTGTCATAGAGCATAAAACACCAAATCCACTGATAATAATTGCCTACAATGATGTCATGATAGTAAACAGCATCATTTGTAAGTTTGTAATACTGTGAAACTATAAGTACTGGTATGCACGAAATTGCCGTTCTGTGGGAAACATGCAAGAAAGTATAATGCACATATAAACGCCTAGAATGCATATATATGCATTCTAGGCGTTTCCTTTTAATAGAGTCGTCATACTTTGTTTCTATTACTGATAACTTTTTCAATGGGCTAGTAAGAGTACTTTTGGCTGGTGCATGGTCTTTCCATGCTCACGCAATGCGACAGTGAAAATAGTTAAATGCATTGACTCGATAACCAATCATAAGACAGAATCTATGTGGTGGGGGAGGGGGGGGAGAATTTATGACATTGGGAGCCATTAGGGGAAAGCTCCATTAAAGAAAGATGCTAAAATGAAACATCCTTTTCATCTGGCAACTCACACCTGTTATCTCCATGTAATTCCTTTTCCAAACAGTGGACTGAAATGGATCATGCACAAATCAGAAGGGCTGCTGATTGTCACAGGCAGATTAACTGCTCATCCATTGAGTTTAATGACCAGAGTAATTCAATGTAATTCTTTATAAAGCTTTCCTGCAATGGCTTTTAACTATATTTCAATTTTACAATCACTCTACCGAAGCACAATTAAAAAATGTATATATCAAATTGTACACTTGACATAACAGAGGTGGAAATGACATTGACATCTAAATATGCATCATACAGTACACGTATTCCAGATTGTGGTTATATAAATGTTCTTAAACATTACTTTACAATTTTACAGATTTCAAAATAATTAGTCCTCTTCTGTACATGTTTGTATTTTTCTGCGTCTAATGCAAACTGATAAATCACATGGACTACAGAATAGTAATTTAATCAAATGCACATGAGCTGGAGAAGAGTGATGAGACGGTGAGGTCTACCCTACGCAGTTGCAGACGGTCTGTCTATGGGTACAAGTCATGGCAGGGGGTCGCCCTTTAACACGTTGACTGCCAGTCATAGATTCGTAGGGCGTTCCGATTTGCCAAGTGTGGTGCGCATGCGTGCATACCAAGTAGGTAAGATTTGTTGGTGTCTACATGTTGTAATACAAATTTTCAGGTATGTCCTCACCACTGCCAGAAACGTATTTGTTGCGTTCTCAGTGATGCCAGTGTATTCAATGCACAATACAAAAGCCTTTCATTCTCTACGAGTATACTCGTAGTGGCAGAATCCGTTACACCTGTTACTACGAATATACTCGTAGGCGGCAGTCAACGTGTTAAAGCTGCGCTGCAGTGGAGTGGTAGAATTGTGCAAGAGCTGAGAATGCCAGCGATTGGCAGAGAACATGCGATGGCGGCGACTGCAATCTCTGAACGAGGCGGCCACGAATGCAAGTCTGTGCCGAATGATGGTGATGGAGAGGAGTGCACATAAGGCCGTGTCCAAATGAGCAGCTACAGCTATGGCTTGATTGTCATGCCAACATGCACTGAAGCATAGGATGCCGTAGCAACTCCCTTAGCAACAGCCCTAGCCATAGCAGCAGCGGCCAATTGGGACATGGCCTAAGCCTAACTGACAATAAAAAATGTTCTGTTGTCCTAGGTAGCTGACCCTTGGTCAAGAGGATGAGACCTCTCCCATTTTGACCTTCCCTGCCCCCCCTTCAAAAAACCATGCTTGCACCTGGATGGTACACGTCATCAGGATTACAGATTCCACATCACAGCAACAGACAGATCTAGGGTAAATGAGCTAATGGCTCTTTCCTTGGCCTAGAGGATGAAGCCCACTTGAACTATCCACCTGTTACATTCCAAAGTATTTACAGCCCCTCTTCATGTACTTTCAACACAAATAAAGTGGGCTCAGATTGCCCCCTTGGTGTTACATTTGAGATGGTTTCACAGACTTCCCTACTTGTGATTAGAGGACAAAGCCCCTGAACAAAGGAGAGTTACATGTACAGCTCAAAACAGATTGACAGACTCTAGATATACTGGCACATATAAGTGCCTCCATGTAGGGCAATAGTCCTGGGTTTTTGCCTTGGCCAACATCAACTTCAGGTGTTGCGTTTAGATGCTTTATGTACTATCTACATCTTGTGACTAGAGGATGAAGCCCCTGAACCAAGAAGAGTTACACGTACAACTTAAAATATCGACACACTCTATACACTGGCATGTACATGTATAAATGCCTCCATATAGGGCAATAGTCCTGGGTTGTTGCCTTGGCTAACAAACTTTAGGTGTTGCGTTTAGATGGCTTGTATACTATCTACATCTTGTAAGTGGAGAATGAAGCCCCTGCACCAAGGAGAGTTACATGTGCAACTTAAAAGATCGACAGACTCTACACACTGGCATGTTATAAATGCCTCCATGTAGGGCAATAGTCCTTTGTTTATGCCTTGACCAACATAGAACGAAGGCCCTTCAATCTCCAGGGTTACATGTATACAGGGGTCTTACAATGCACACTTGATACACCACCACCACAAATAATGCCCTCTCTATAACTGGTTCCCCCATTTGTCTACAG
Organism: Pisaster ochraceus; assembly: GCA_010994315.2. Classification (NCBI taxonomy): domain Eukaryota; kingdom Metazoa; phylum Echinodermata; class Asteroidea; order Forcipulatida; family Asteriidae; genus Pisaster; species Pisaster ochraceus. The sequence goes on from CM021535.1 coordinate 5,577,222, forward strand.
AACCAAAAACCCACAACCCCAGGCTGCTTTCTGGCACTAAGGGGTAAATCAAACACAGTACTGTCTCAGCCCTTGCAGGTTTCCATTTATACACCTGGGTTAAGAGAAGCAATTATGTTAAAGTGTCTTGCTCAAGGACACAAGTGCCATGACTGCGAATCGGACCTCCACTCCGATGATTCAGCCATCAGAACTTGAGTCCGATCCACTAGACCGCCGCACGGCCTCGGTACACCAAAAGTTGAATAAAGGACAATTACTGAATATTGTTTTGTATTTACATATTAGCTTTACATTTACTTTCATCACATTACATCACAAGTTAAATCTATTACAAGAACAAATTGCAATTTCTTATCAAAATTATAAAATGAATTGCTGGTAAATTAAGGTGGACAACAAGTAGATGATTGCTTCATGGCAGATAGTTGCTATTAGTGAGAGCATAAGCATCTAGTAGGACTATTGCTGGTCAGGAACACTGGCCTTTCAAAATGACGACCAACAAAATCGAACAAAAATGACAGGATACAAACAAGTCTGTGTATTTGGAGTAAGCATCAATACACATATACACAACCTTGACTAAAATCACATTGATGTTAAAAAAAAATTGCAAATTCTAGTGGTGTGAAAGCTATCTGTGTTAAATAATAACCAAGGACCCTTGTTATTTATATGTAGTGTGAAAATATTACATAACCTAAGACCCTTGCTGCGACACCATTTTTCGCATGAACAGAAAGTGCCACTAGTAGAAGTGTTCAGTGACTGAGTAATCATGACCTTTTAACCCATCCCCTGAAAAACAAGGGATTTTGGTAATTGATTGCTTTCAAGAAGTCATGTGAAAGCTTGTTGTAATCGCAATCGAACAAAGTGAAGATCGACTGGCACCATCAGACAGTTTAAGTCTTGTGTATATTTGAACATTAGGATGAGTTTAAGTGCGCGATTTTGTTTCCTTCATGCATTTTTCAAAAGCAATGTATGTGGGACCAAAGGTCACAAAATGTCGAATTTGTGAGAGACTTGCACGTTCTATAAGCCAGGACCTTTGTTACTGGTGTTCGTCTGAAAAGTCCTTTTAAAACGAGTATACATACATTTATTGACTCTTTTTAAACAGATGCATGAAAATACAAATATTTATATTACTAGAAAAAGTGCTTGCTACAAGAAGTTATCCAACAGCTTTACATACTTTAGACTGCATGGTCCTCTAGCTGTCTTTATCCCAAAGGATAAAGACAGGTACTGGTCTTACAAACCTAATGATTTCATTGGACAGACATTATACACGCAATGGCGCATAACTACCAGCAGACTGATGAAGATACTACACACACGATAGTGTGTATAATGTACCCACAGTATTATGGCATGCAAGGTCAAAGGTACATCTGGCAGGTTAACCGTCAGGTTCTAAAGGCCAGAACCTGGCGTATATTCAGGAGCCTCAAAGCGTGACGTAGGATGTTAGGGCAAGACAAACTATGCTGGAAGTGCTGAATAGCATGGCACCCCAACTCATGCATCTTTAAGGGGCTGTGTCCTCATGATCAAAGCAGGCCTGTGGCTGTACATGGAATTATGAAATCTCACCCAGTTACTCCACACGTGCCCCCTGCCTCCGTATCACATCTATGGAGAGTGCGAGCTCGCTGTAACTGGGTGAGAGTTCTGAACTCCATGTGCAGCCAGAGTCCCTTCAACATGCTGTTAACTACATGTACTTCTGATTGCAATTCTTGTTAGCATATTTCTAATTTCTGTCTCAAAGCATGTTTTACGACAGATTTGTTTAGCCCCGTAGCTAATTTCTTGCTCATGCTTAATGAAATTCTCAACAAGAAAAATGTGCATTACACAAATCATCAAATCAAAAATGCACTTGAATACGAGAGCCATATCCTCACTTTGCTAGTGTTATCGAACATAAATGAGTGAAATTGGCAAAGGTTGACGACAGCGAAGATTTTTGATTTCATGCTAATTGACTGATTTAACAATGCTTGATGAAAGCAAAGATTTTTGATTTCTATACAAAATGGCTCATTAACAATTATACTCGTTAACGGCATTGGACGGCAAGTTCACAGTTCCACGGAAACTGACTGGAAGTGAGTTCTTACTGGTTCCTGTATCCATAGAAACCCTTGAAATGTTTGCGTCATTTCTCAAAAAGAAAACAATTCTAAATCTTTTGAATGCAGGGACACGATTCTGCAGTTGTAATACAAAGTATTTTGTTGTTGTTTACCATTTTATTTTTATCGTTTTCATTACTACATCTTTCTAGCAATCAAACCAAAGGGCCCTAAAAAGTAACAATGGGAAATACGTCAGTAGGAACATTAGACAGATGCTTTTGTGACAAAAATCCGTCCACTTTTGTTTCTTAAACTTAAGTATCCAGGGAAGGGTCTTGCATAATTTTGGCAGCTAGGTATCCATAAGGGTCTGTAGAATTGGTGGCTGGACAACATTGGGCCAATCAATTTGTTTTCATAGTAAAACTTCTACTAAACTATAACAAAAATGTCTGTAGTAAAACTTCTACTAAACTATAACAAAAATGTCTGTCCTCGTTACACCCTATGTATACATCCTGAAGATTGATCTCCTCAAGTTTCTGAAATAATCAG
>CM021535.1:5595096-5617194 GCA_010994315.2 Pisaster ochraceus
CAGCCTGACCCGGAAATGGGCAAGGCCACACACGGGACCTAGGATCCGGGTCAATTCTGACCGGAAGTTCTTAGCGAGTGTATGTGGATATGTAGTTTATTATGATTCAATTTCTAAGGTTTGTTTTAAGCCTTTTAAGTCACAAGCTGACCTATTTGGATATTACCTTGCCACCACTGTCTTCTGCTGAACTTGATTGAGTTGAGCTCCTTCCCACATGGCCGAGCCGAGTTAAGGTTTAGTCGAGTGAGTTGAGTCTCTTGCTCTAATTAAATTTAATGAAAATGAATTGAATTGAATGGATGCCGTGCATGCACTGAATGGATTCACCATGTTTGGAATCACCCCCATAGTCAAATTGACCGACCAGCTGGGTTCCACTTCCACACAGAGCCGTAATGGATGGTACGATTGTCTACCAATCTTAATTGCTAAGCAATGTGTGATGTCACAATACACATCACTATGGCAATATTGACAACTCAATTCTTAACATAAATTATAGCGTGTTGTGAAATCGAGCACAGCTGGCATTGTGCTATTGTGAGAAAAGCATTAAGAAATAATTGTATGCGTGTTTAAATAGGCATTTTTAACGCCATGTAGAAACCCTTAGCAAACACGTCTTCAAATTTTCATCAAATTTCCAACATTATCATTATTTTTCAAAGAGGTGACTTGTTTAATTTGTTACACATCCAACAGCACAATAACGTCGATGAAGAAATGTTCAGTATTGAATGTGGGAGGAAAACCCCAAACCGGAAAGAAATCCACGCAATTATTGGAATGGGCGGATGAAAACCAAGTCTACATCATGCAAGGCTCCGGTCTGTGGTTGGATTTCAACCGGGGAAAGGGGGGAGGGTGGTGCACAGAGATGAAAAGACAAGGAGGGAGCCAACCTGATCCCCTGATGTATTTATAATGATGTTCATAACAATTAGAGGATTAAGCTGGGGTCGATTTCACAACGAGTTATAAGACTAGTCTTATTTGAAGTTAGGACCAGTAACTGGTCCTAACTTAGGACTAGTCCTATCTCCTAGCATTGCCCAGGATTAGTCCTAAGTTAGGAAGGGTTTTGTGAAATCGACCCCTGGAATGTATTCTTTCAAACCCAATGGTGTAGTATCTTAAGAACACATTTTTCTTTTAACTTAACTTTTAAAAAAAGAGAAAAAAAGCGGCGGTTCAAAACTCCCTATTATAATAAAGGGACACATTGCCTTGGATTGGGCGCTTTTGGGATATAAACAGCTTTTGTCATGAAATTAATTTAGTTGGTAAGATGGGGTTTTTTTTAAGTAAAATATAATGATTCACACATTACCCCGCGAAACTGTGCGGTCTTCCTTTTACTTCGTGAAGTAACATGGTCTGTCATTTTGTATAGAGTCAAACACTAAATTGGTTCTACAAAATTGAGGACCGCTTTAAATCAAGAAGTAAAAAAAGGAACCATACAACTTCGAGTGATATTTGTTTAGACTCATAATTATATACTTTTGAAAGATCTTTCCAACCATATTCATTTCATAACAAACGCACGTTATAGCCCAAAGCGCCCAATCCAGGGCAACGTGTCCCTCTAAGACTTTACTACACCCCAATTCAAACTTAAACGCTCAATCTAATCTGATTATAGTCAGTGAGACATAAGCAAATCAAATAATTAACACTGCACAGAGTCCAAAGCTCTATTTTTTAAATTATAATTTTTTGTTACCGCGGTGAGTTGCTCAAAATAAACATTATATTTCAGATGTTTTCTCAAGATTTAAACACTCCCGTTTTCGGAAATTAAAAGCCACCCAAAGGACATCTAACTCATGACCACTCATGTGCAATTTACATCCGCCCAAATTTGACTCACGGGGCACTCAATAATACGTGTTTTGGGTATCATCCAAGAACCCATCGAGTAATGCCAGGTAGGAGGCTACAACTGTTACACATCCGATCGACAAGGGTGTATGTTACCGGGCATCCGCGCCGTGTATCAGAGCTTCAGAGGTCACCATCGACAAGACCTCGCAAGATCTAACAGACGAACCGTCTCCTATAAGTGTGCACCCGACTAAATAAACTCCCATAGCATACAGTGCAAAATGCTAAATAGTCAACAACAACAACAAAATACTAAAACAGTCTCACAGCTGTTTATCGTAGAGGGTAAATTATCTATTGACTCTTAAATTGTTATCTTCTTCTCAATATGGGCCCGTCGAGTTATTCTCCCTCCAAATAAAAACACCCCTACACCGGTGTAATTTTCCAAACGTCCAAGCATCAATCTTGAAAAATGTCCCTACACCTCTCAGCAATTAGGACCATTTATTTCAGAGCCTATGTCATCCAGAAAATACCTCAAGCTGGAAGTCAACAACCCCAAGGTCACAATTGGGCAGACTTTTTACACATGTCCCTTTTATTGGGCTCTCTAATCTGTCTAGAATAGAACATTTTGATGGCCTACAAAACATTAATGAGGCCGACGCTCTGTCTACTCCCTATGGACCTTATGCAATGACGTCATCAAACCGCCATCTTAGAGGTAAAACGGTGACGAAACAATTGAATCGCACAGATTTATACGCGCGGTGCACAGGATTGGCCAATGAACAACCTCCTTTTGACCTCTAGGTGAGGGCGCCCTACGGAAATGACGTCATGTGCATAAGGTCTATTTAGTGGGGTGCACCCTTAATGCTGGTATCTTTTCTGGATAGAGGGCGTTTAACCGGGCACCCCGTACAGCGCACTAACTTCCGCACGGACGCAACATATCAAGCTGACGTCGTCTTGTCCAACAGAGCTCATGTACATTCATCATGAAATCATTTTGAAATTGGGCCCTCGGCTAGAGGTCAAAAGAAGGTTGCCCATTGGCCGACCCTGTTCGTCGCGCGTTCACACGTGTACGTTTGCCAATGTTTTGTTATCGTTTTACCTGTAAGATGGTGACACGATGACGTCACTGTATAAGGCGTATGTGTACTCATAATCGCACACAGATCCAACGTGGTCGCCATTTTCTCATGGTTTGTTTTCGATACATGTGTTGCCGATAGTTTTAGTTGTCGTACGTTTACATTTGATATTACCGACCCATGAACCTACCTTCACGATAGTAGGCAGCTTTCTGCCTTTTTCACGCATCTTTGGTCTGAAGTGCAAGAATAGCTTCATCGTCGAGCCTTTCTACCCCAAAACCTTGGCAAAAGTGTTCCCCTGTTCATCTGAGATTGATGGATTTGGTACGCAGCAAAATCAGCCACTCCTAAAAAAACACATGGGGCAAGGTGTACACAAAATGTTATCAGCAGGTTACAATGTTGAAGGTGATAATGGAGTTACCAAATGCAGTCTTGACACTCTCCGGGTCAGAATTGACCCGGGTTCTGAGTCCCAGGGGGCCCGACCCGTTTCTGGCTCTGGCTGACCCCGAAAAGGATTCCGGGTCCGGAACATGATTCCGGATTCCGGGTCCGGAACATGATTCCGGATTCCGGGTCACATTGAAAACCTAACCCATTTCTGGGTCAGACTGATCCGGAATGATGCGCCTAAAAGAGGGGATTTTAACTCGGATTCCGCGTCATCTTGACCCTCTTCCGGGCCATACTGACACAGAAATGGGTCAGGCTCCAAAGGACCCGGAATTCGGATCAATTCTGATCTGGAGGTGTTTGGAGTGTGATATTTGTAGATGTTTTTTTATTTAACAAAAAAAACCAGCACAATCTGAATGGAATGCGGCGTCCGAATGAAGCGACTTTAGCTATACGGCTACGGCTGTTGGCTTCGACGACAACGTTGACAATGTCTTTTAGAAATTCTAGCCATAGCCACTCACGAAGCCATTTTATTCTGACTTATTACTCAACAATGCTGTTGTACCATCCCTTACCAGGAGTCACGGTTACTGACAAGTTTTTAAAAAGCAAGGTTTGTTGCCTGACCAATCAGCGCAATCAGTTTGTTGCCTGACCAATCAGCGCACGCATTGAGCATGCGTCATACATTAATTAATGTATTATTCTAAATTGCTAAGCAAAGTGTGATGATGTCACAATACAAAGCACTAAAGTGGAGTTGACAGCTCATCTCAAGATGAATCCCTGTGCTTTGTGAAATCGACCAACCAATGACCCAAAATAAAACATCGAAGGTAATTTGTTTGGTGAAGATTCGATAGCAGACACAGATATCACTCATCAAGTTAGTCAGGATGAGTCCACTTCATTATTCAGGTCACCTTATGATTATTATTTTGATTATTTTAGACTTTTATTAATAAACCCACCAGACAGGTGAGTGCCCACGGGGGGAAATCCCCTACAAACATTCTTCCTCTGCCCTTCATCCAACAGGAAAAATAGCACCTTGCAAGCTCCCCCCTCGCAGCAACCAGACTAAACAACAACGACTCAAACATTATTTGCATTGATGGTCTGGTTTGATGCTCCGGTCTTTTTTGGGGGGAGGAAATTGGCAGCGGATGCCTGTGTGTGAGATGTACTGTTAACATGAGCTGGGGGCCGGGGGCAGCAAATGTGAGGCATCCGCTGACTGGTTCCCAAAATGCCATCCCGTGACAAGGGGGGATGGTTATGTTTGCCAAAAGAAATATGACAACATTATGCTGGATGGTTCATCTTTATTTAATTCGACTGCCTTCACTAGACGAGTGACATCTGGCCTTGTAGGTCTCCCTCCGTGATCTCGATCCTATCAGCGCAAACAGTCTTTGGGCGGAGTCCAGGTGGACAACCCGGTGTTGTTAATTTTGGAGCGTGGCATTGCGGATGTACTACATTGGCACCAAATTGAGACATTTCGTTCACGAAAGTGTTGGCCTCAAATCTTGATAACGAAAGCTAAAGAGAAGATGATGCATGTAAGTGTTGAATTACAATTCAAGACATAATCCACGAGAGGGGAATTGCCTGGGTAATTTTCAAACAATTTGGGGTTGAACAACTCCTCTTTTGTTCCACCCCAAATGAATTACAATACCCTCAAACAGTTTCTTCCAAGGCAGTTCCGCTTTTTCAAAACCTTCCTTTTCAATTTTGCTTCTCTATTCTCTTGCCGGAAATACATCTTTCTTGACTTTCAAAAGAGACTGATTTATCACTGTACGATTTTCGAAGATGAGGTCATGTTCAGTAGAAAACATTATTTCATGACAACTTAAACAAAAAGAAACAAACAAAGACAATTTTCCTCTTAATCTAAAACTTTGAAAAATTCGATATCTTCTTCCCCTCACATATGTTTCAACTTTCAGAGCCGCGGGTCGCCGTGCTAGCCACTTCTAGAATCCCTTGTTTTCATTTCAAGAAAAAACCCCGAGTGAAACAAACCAAATCGAAAGCTCAAATTTCTTGAAAAGTACCAGTATGTGAATTCCATATCTACGGTGAAGCCCGGCAGCCATGTTGAATCCAAAGACATCATTGCCGACGATGCCATAACAAGTCAGTCACTATAGGCTTACATCTTGATTCTTTTACCACCCGAGGCATAAAAATTACCATGATAATTTGATAATTGTCATGATAATTTGCCTCCTTGCAGACGAGGAAGGGTCGCATAAAATCACATTTTAGCGGTTCTGTGGTCAACGGATAAAGGAATTTGCAAACAGCAAAAAATATTCATGTATCATTCACAACCTGTCTGCACGGTGGCAGACATGATCATTTTCACCAAAGAAAACATGGAAATAATAATTTGTCCCCCTTTATGCCAATTTTTGGAGGAGATTAGGTTATGTTTTGTCCGTTTCTTTTAAGTTTTTAACGTTGTATTATGATTAAATTCTGCCATGACCCAGCCATCAATACAGGATATTAATTTTATATTAAACTCAATTCAATTTATTAAGCGTTTCATTAAATTGTATTTTAATTTTTTAAACAAAGCATAACGTTCCACCGTCTTTCAAGACGGTGGGGGAGATTGTTTTGCAACTGCCATGCTTTCCTCCCTCCGTGGTTGAGGTGACCTTCGACCACCAAATGACCCCCCCCCCAAAAAAAGACTCGGGTACCCCCGCCCAAAGACAGATTTACGCCCGAGGACTTACGGCGTAGTCCACCAACCCAGACGCTTTATACAGTAACGCTATTGCACAGTCGCAGGCGGACTTCTATACACACCCCGTGTATAAAGTTATCTGAAACCTCCATATGCCGAGTCCGCCAGCGGCGTTGGGCTATCAAGTTAAAATATAATTGAAGAAAGGAGAGTAATTAATCAAGAGTTATGTTTTTATAGCTACGGTAATGTTCCTGTAGAAGCAAACATCCGCTATGATATATAGCACAGCCTGCCAGACAGCTATTTATAGCGTGTGTGCAGTGAGAGGCATCGTGTGGGTTTTTTGGGGGTTGGGGGTTAACAAGTAAAATATGCGATCGAGTTTACTTCGCTCATACAAATAAAAAGATGTGTTTTATCTTTTGGTTAGGGAAAAATGTGCACGGCACCAATTCAAATACTATGTAAACTTTATGACCTTTTGGCTGGTAACCTTTTAAATCAGCATTACGTTGACAAAAACCAATATATGACCCTACCTTTACTTCGAATTTCTCCTTATACTTCCAGACTAAAGTAAATAATATCACGACGCAAATGACCCTCTCAAAGTGACGTCACACAATGAATATGTAAGTAGCGGACATACCGCGACAGGAAATATGTTTTAAACCCGCTGCAAGAAGGAAGCCCCATGACTTCTTGACATGAATTCAGGATGACTGCAATATTGTTTAATATAATGGATTACTAATCGACAGAAGTGTGTGCCAAAGGAGGGACAGGGGGCTTGGGATCTCACAGGAGACCCTTACTTAAAAGGGCGTAGGCAAAATGTGATACTGGTTGTATTTATGCATTCAACTTCAACAGGTAAGGAAGAACCAACATCATGGACTACTTTCTACAATTGGATGGCTGTCGAGCAATACTCACAAGTTTGGTGTACAATTTTAAAAGCTTCCAGGTTCCGCGGAGCTTGACCCTTTTCTGGGTTAGTAATGACCATAGATCGGTGTTAAAATGACCCAGAAATCATGGGTCAAACTGTTGCAGAACCATCGTTAAGATATTCAAATTGTTTAACCACTTTCCAGGTTAACCCGACCCCGGTCGGCCCACTTGGACCCGGAATCCGGACCAATTCCGACCCTTGAATTTGAAGAGCGCACGGTATGGTTTGGGATTACTTCAAATTCAAACTTTTCATTCTTCAAATCAATTGTTCTCAACCTTATCAGTGGACGTGCTAAATAACCATTCTATGACAAATTGTTAGAACGATGTTAGGCCCATGGTTTGTCTGTTTTTTTGTTTAAGTATTGCTTCACTCTAAAACTCTACACTCTACTGACTAATTCATCGGTTACACCCCTATGTGCCGACAATCTTAGTGTATTTTTCAATCCTAACCTTTACCCTAACCCTTACCCTGTAGCCCTAACCCTAACCCTTACCCCAACCCTTACGATAAACCCTTACCTTAATCCTAGCGAATAAATCGCTAAGGATTTTTCGGAACATAGGGTTGTCAGAGCGCCTTCTTATGAATTAAAACTCGAATTTACTATCGATGTTGCATCAAAACTGGCGGCATTTATGAGTTAGGACGATTGATGCCGCTGTCCACTCTCAGTATATCAGGCCCAAGATGAAGGTATCCCCCCATTAATATTCCGATAATCACAGAACCTGAAGGGGTTTTCAAATGAACAAAAAATGCAGTGTCTGGGGGGAAAGTACACGCTGCAAAGTAATCCAAACTGACCGCAGGAATAAAAACACATGGTGGGAAGTGTCATGAACTACCAACCCAAGCAATGCAGACATAAACTGATTTTCAAGATAAAATAGACACTCAGCCATGCGACGGTTAGTTGATGTGAAAATCAATCAATCAATCAATCAAAGGTCATGTATAGAGCGCCAAAATCAACATTTTGTGAAAAGGATCTACATCGTACAAGAGTGTCAGTCTGAGCAATGTAGGCCTAAAGAGTATTCAAAAATCCATTCGACTTCTAAAAAAAATAAAAATAATCTAATCTTACAATTATTGGAATAAAACAGGTGTAACTGAAAAGCCGATTTTGTAAATGTAACTAGACCTGACAAGCTCATTGTGTTCGACTTTTTAGATCAGATTTAAGAGCACTTCTGGTGGGGGAGTCTTTCCAATGATGAAATGCGTTTCGTTTTAGTAGGCCTGTTTCAATTATACAATATTGAAACAAAGTACATTATCAAAAACGATGTCAAAGACAAGGTCAAGATTGACAACTAACGGGGAAAAAGTCATTAAGTTTAGATCTGAAAGTTTTTAAAATTTTATTACAAAGCTCACACCGAAACCAATTTTCCCGAAATTGTGTTTACTTCTGGAATATTTGTTCAAATTGTGTATCAACCCACCAACTTCATACTCACTTCCTTGGAGAAGAAAGAGGCGGTGTCAGTTTCCCCCATCAAAACAAGCACCGACAATAACAAGATCAAATTTTAGGGGGTCACAAAAGTCGCACCATTTTTTTCTTGGGGAGGGGCCCCTTTCTGGTCAATTAAAACTGTAGTTTCCCTTTGCATTTTTCTGAAACAAGCCCCTCTTCAGCGCTCTTAGACATTACCTCTGTTTTTATAAGGTAATCTCATCCGTGAGTGTAAAGGAAATACATCGTCTACGTGTAAATAGGGGGGATGTGGTTTTTAAAACATTGAGATTATTACATTAAAAAAGGGTAACATTTGATTCAAGTACTTTGTTTGTCAAAAGTACAGCTTTCAAATGGGGGATGTAAGGGGGAGGGGCACGGACATCAAAGGGGGAGGGGCACGTTCCCCCTTAGTTACGCCACTGCTCAAAAAAAAAAGTTTTTTTTTAATGAGATCAAGGGTTTGAGAATCCGCTCCTTCACACAGGTCAGATAAAAGAATATCATTTTGAATGTACACGTTCATGTAGGTTTAATTGTCTATTACCAATTTTACCAGTTCCTTATACAAGCACTGGCATTTTGCTCATCGGTACCGCAAACCATGTACTTATGCCAATGACGAACCGGTCCTTTGACTTTATGAAGATCCAGGAACCCCCTTTTTTTGCCCACTTGGAGAGGATCCCAGATTGAGATTATGTGGATGTGAAGCGGAAATCCCTCTGATAGGAAACGTATCTTGGAAACGGCTGTGAGGAAATCTCAAGACTCTCTAATAACCTCAAGATGATTGGAATCTTACACTGATTCAACCACGAGAAGCCCTAAAACGGCGAGATTTGAGAGCAAGATACGGCGAGATACGGCGAGATGTAGTTTTGAGCCTTCAGAAGGGTATGGAGCCCCTAAAGGAACAAGTATGATAAAGACAAATTCACGTATGTAGGAAATAAATTGAGTTCTTTATTTCGTGCGCTCGAAATCATTTCGTGCGCTCGAAATAAATTATTTCGTGCGCCCAAACAAATTTATTTGGAGTGCACGAAATTATTATCGCGAGTATATACGAAATCTCGAGCGCACAGAATGATTTCAAACTTTGGTTTGCAGTGTCATGGAGGACAGAAAAGGCATAAACTCAGTTCACTGCTGATTTCATTTTAACAGAAAATGGCAACTAATTTCCCCCAAAAAGTATTAAGGAAGTTGGACTAATTAGGCCGCCATGAATCCGTGACAGGTCAACGTTATTTTACTTTGCATTAGAAGAGTGCATGGTATAGTGATTATTTTATACTTGAAAACGTAAGTGTTGAGGTTTAATCTAATTTGGTCTCGTATTTCGTTTAACATCTGTGTTTTAGAGACAAAGTGCAGGATGGGTAATTAAAAAAAAAAGAAGGAAAAATTAGATTACGGTTGCAACCTGAAACCTTAGTGGTGATTAAAAATCCATACCAATACCAGTTTCCAAGACAGACATTCTCGTTTGCAATGCTGCTTGAGACAAGAAAAAAAGAGTTTGAGGACCACACATTTTAAAATATTTTTTCGATTGCCACCAGGGGATAAAACCCAATGTGCACTCATGAGAAAACGAGAACCGGTTTTCTTTGTTTTAGTCACCGTGACTGAAACAACAACGAAAACTGTGGCCACCGAACGTGATGACATTTCACAGGTTGGTGGTTGATGTGTTAGCGCTTATTTACGACAGGATCATAGAACGAAATGAATTTACTCTTCCCAAAACACAAAGACTTACTGAAATTCCGCACCTATACTAGAAACAAAACAGAATGGTAATTTTATCAGACTCCGGTTTTCTACTGACGACCATCAGAGCATACTGATCGAAACGTCGAGTTGCTACGCCATCGGTTCTTTTCAGAAACCGTCACAACTCAAAGAGAGATTTTGTTCATGTAGGCCTGACATGGTGTCACCGCAGAACATGCTCCAATGATACTTCTGTCCAATAACATAAGATACACTCTAAGAACTCCCGGGTCAGAATTAATCCGGTTCCGGGTGAGGCCTGACCCATGTCTGGCTCAAGCTGATCCGGAAGGTGGTTTAACTTCGGATCCTGCGTCATTTTGGGCACAGATTCCGGGTTACACTCACCCAGCAATGGCTCGGGCCCCGCGGAACCCGGATCCGAGTCAATTCCAACCCGGAAGATTTTAGACTGTAACAGAACGAATATTGTCTATCACTGTAAGTGCCTTGGATACAACTCATGACAAAAGTCCAAACTCCATCTATGGAATAACTCAAAAAACTTTTCTCCAAAATCCTTATACCCTCGATCCCCCCCAAAGTATAGTGACTTCGTTATCAATTTCCTCCGTTCTCCGTGCCTTCTTCCCTCCATGTTCAAAACATTCAGCTGGATATTTTCAAAGGCGTACTTATTCTCAAACCCTTGTTGATTATTACGGACTACCATCTAATACCTGCGGCTTTAAACGTGACGTAACGAGTTACCTCATTAGCATGCACACTTCTATGACCAATAGAATGAGGCAGGTGAGCTTATGGGTTAATGCATAGTTAATGACCGGCAACGCAAACCTGGTATAGCGTCTAATTAAAGGAAGATTGCAGGCTAATTAGAATTGCTTTAGGATGTTACGGGTCAAGGAAAAGGGTCGTTAAAGAGAGGGAGACCCCCGTGCTCTTCAATCTCAACTATGAAGAAAACAGGAAATGGACAATCACTCCATAGCAATGCTGTTATTCTGTTTACACACACATCGTGCACGACAACATGCTGTTAATAACATGACGGCACGGTGTCGTGTTTATGAAACCATCATGTTATGCTATTGTGTTGCTATTAAAGTAAAGCAAGGCTTACGTAATTTTTTACCTCGCCCAAGGTGTATAAATCCACCACTTAAAGAGGGCTCCAAGGTTAAATTTAGTTTTGTGATCCACTCATTTTCCAATAGATAAGAGTCTCTAACCTCATCAGGTTAAATTGGTGCGAAATGCCACTGTCTTTGATACCCTTCAAGTGCATTTTTTGTGCCAAAATCTAAAGTTCGATGACGTCACATTTCGAATATATGGTCTGTACATTTTTTGTACAGAGAATTTTTAGTTGATTCCTGATTTTGTTGTTATATCTGGACAAGTGATATGGCACTCTTCAAGCTCCGTAGAAAGACTTTTTTCCTGACCAAAGATTACTTGGGCAGCAATAACCGAAAACCTTACTCCGTTTATTCCAGGTTTGTTTTGTTGTTTATGAACATTTTTGCTGAGTAAATATTATCCTCCAAGGCAGAGCTTTACAATTTGATTCCTATTGGTCATATCCCTTCCCATCACATGACTGGCAACGATGGGGGAAAGAACAATGGTCTCATTGTCCTTGGCACAAATCCCCCATACACCCTTTTGACCTCGTTTCCCAATTTCGCGGAAATTCTTTTTTTTTCAGGGGTTGAATTAGTAACACGAAGTGACACACCCAAACTCTGCGGATCGAGGGTAGCAAAAATACTACTCTCATTTATATAGACCCTTGCAGGACACCACAAGCCCCCAAAACAGTCCCCTCAGATCACTGAGGTCAATGAAGAGCAATCATTGGCCGAGAGTCGTGCGCAGCGCATTCACGCGTGCACGGTTCGACTTTTGACATCAAAGATGGCGGCCAATGCAAGGGGTCTATACAAACATTTAAATATTCCACTTCATCTTCTTCTTAAAGGCATCATTATATACGGGTAATTTAAAAAACTTTTTTTTTTTTTTTTTTGGGGGGGGGAACCGAATTTGTACCTTAGGAAAATGACATCTCTGTTATGTGGAGTGATTGAATGTCTATTGCTTAGTCTTCAAAACACAACATTAAAACAACATGCTTAGGTGAAAACAACGAAAAAATCATTTATTTCGTTCTAAGAAGTTGTATCGGGCTTATTTCAATTGCTGCAAGCGAAATAATCAACCGTGATTAAGGGTGTCTCCAAATTTTCTAGAATGTTGAATGTATTTCAGACGAATTTATTTCTCTAAAGAGAATGAGTTTTGATGGTATGGACTTTTTAATCAGTTAGTCTTCAGAATGAAACCAATAACTTGTTTATTTTTAGCTGTAAAATTACTATTTCTGTACTTCAGAGGTTTATTTACGTAGGGCCTTAAAACGAGTACAATTGTTCAAGGTACACGGATGTTACTTAATGTCCACAAAGCCTGTTCGGTTTTCTAACATAACAAAAACATTCGATCAAACAAACTGTTAAAAAAGCAAAAGCGAAATTAGATGACACATTTCATCAGCAACGCGTCCATTCCAAGTTCAAAATGAATTGATAAGAAACAATTTACCTAAAATGTAAGTTAATTCCTGTATTTCCAATGAATGGCCCGACCAAATCTATCACAGTTGGTTATATCACTTAACATTGAGTGATTGTGTCCTCATCTATCTCCTATATGAAGTTCTGTTTTTATATATAAACCACCCCCCCCGTGTTTTCCTGTTTGCGTGTGTAAGTTTTATGTGGAATTTATTGATATAAATTGACGTGGTATTAAGGTTTCTTTGACAGTCGGTAAAAGGACAAGATGGCTGTATTTAATCTGGAATCTTATTTGATGTTAACGATAAAAAAGTCCGGGTCAGACTTGACCAACATCTGGGTTCCGTGGGGCCTGACCCGTTTCTGGGTCAGTATGACAAGGAATCGGTGTCAAAATTACCCAGAAATGGGCCAAAATATGGGTCAGAAACGTATTTTTTTCATCATGCAAAACGCCTTGAACTGGATAGAAGACTGGACAAAATCCATTAACAAAACAATATTTTCAGAATCATTTAGAATCCCAGGTTTGTTTTTTAATGACGTCTTGATAAAATGTAGTTGCCTGTACTATGTTTCTTCTTTCTGTTTTGTTTGAATTTTGAAAGTTGTGCGTCATTACTTGACGATCTGTGGGTTGTTGTTTTGTGTGCCATTTCTAGTCGCCTGTATGTTTTAATATTTTTTACAGGATTGCACATGTAATTTTGTGCACGAATAAATGCTAATATCATCATTAGTAATTATACAGAGCGCGAGGCCCTTTTAATAATCGATTACCCACATTTTCCACATCAGGTTATAAGTTCTTTGTTTTCCTTGAAAACTCTCAGCAATACAAATTAATCAAAACTGACCCTCAAAGTCCCACGCCGTACCAGCCTTGTCATCAAACATTTCGGGTATTTCCATTCCTGCCGTAATAATCATCAATCACACGATAAAACAAGACCCCATTGAGTCATAAACACAACCCCTCTGCGATCCCCATCTGTTACGACAGTCAGTTATTTTCAGCCAAATTCCTCTTTCCTGAGTGTAATTTATGCATCTGTAAAAAACGCCTATTTTAATATTTGATGACCATATCTCTTTAGAACATGCTCAAAATGAGTCTACGGGTCATGTGCACTCTCGCTGATTAATACGCAGAGCCGTATTTTAAAGGTATACGGGTCAGCGATTGGTTTGTGTCAACGTAATGCTATTAAATCAAAGGCAAAATTATCAAGAATAAGATGCACTAAAATTCACATGTGAAAGTTATAGCTGAATACAGTGTCTACTTTCTCATGGGAAAACGGCACTGTCACGGTATTTTCACAAGAACATGGAATCCGTCCACGTTAATAGCGAAGTGACAACGGGTACCATCCGTATCTCATGGCTGCAGCATTCGCGGAAGGACACCAGCCCTCAGAAATCTGAGAGAAACGAGTTATGCACGAATCGTTTCTCAGATTCAAATGTTTTGGGGTGAACATTTATCAAAACAATATTACTCCGATGGGAATCCTTTCTCAAAATAGTTTATGCTATCAACAGCTGCAGCGCTTCTCACCAAGAAAGTTGTTATGGTCGTTAATTTTTGAAGTATTTACCAATCTTTGACCCATACCCTTTCTGTGAAATTATAGACCGAAAGGGGGGAAGGGCAAACAGTACACTTAGAATTAGTTACTGGTTCCCTATTCTCACATATGAAATTGTCGTTTATGAGGAAATATGACTTTATAACGTAATTATAATAATCATTTTGAATTGTTTACAAAGGACCGCTGACTGGCGATCTGTTTAATTATTATCAAATTTGAACGCCATTTTTTCTCCTTAGTAATGTTGTGTAAATCAAAATACAAACTGAGAATTGTGTTTGTTTTTCTCGCAGATGGAAGTAATCCAAGTCAGTGGTGTAGTTAGAGGTGGGACAAGGAGGCGGTGTACAAGCCCGGGTACAGACTTTATTTGGGGCACCAAATCAACTTCTTTGTATTTGGTAAGCGGTTGTGGGTGCAGGTTGTTGGTTTATAATTCAACAGACATGATACTTGGCCTTTGAAAACAAAATTTAAACATATTGAGTACAAAGGCTGACCTATACTTGTTGTGTATGGTTTTAGGCTTTATGCTGTTTATGCTTTTTAATATAAATTTTGCTCATATTATTTCTGAGGGCAATCGAAATCGTAAATCAGATTAAAGTAGAAAGAACAGCGTGCCAAATTTTCAAAGACAAAATTGAGCGAAGGGGGAACGTCCTCTATCTAACCTTTGCCCCCCGGCGCCACGAACCCTGGCAATTGTTCAATGTATTTATCATTACCAATGTTATAGGCCTTAATAAAACCACGATGTCACATGTTTTTCTCTGTTTTTATAATTGATATCTCAATTGCTGTTGAGCCTCGTATGCTTCAGTGCATGGTCACGTGACGATCAAGCTGCAGCCGCAGCCGTAGTCGCTCATTTTGATTCATTCTTCACGGCTTACTTGCATTCTTCATTGACAGTTTGGTACACAAATGAACAGAGAAGTTACATCTCCACACTGAAATACAAATACTTTTCTCGCTGCCCCGATTGTTTATGATACATAAAACAGTCGTCAGGAGTGCTACTAAAGCTACAGCTGTCAGTCATAATAACTACGAACGTTTCAGGCGCTTCGAAGGAGGTGCCTCATAGTTCAGGAGAAGTAGAAAGAAAAAAAATAGCAGTCACCGGGAAACTTCTCATCAGCATGCATCTCTTCGTTCTCGCGAGACGGCCCACAGCATAAGCCCCGCACTGCGCTTGCAGTCAGCCACGTGCTGTCGGATGGTGGCCCGGTCGTGCGTCGAGTACGTCCTCGCATAATAGCAACTCGCCACACAACACACGGACAAGTCAACACAGAGAGTGCAGTGTTTTTCTCCCCCACCCAGCGGAACTTTTATGTATGGAGAATCTGGGCTTCTCACTTGTCCCAAGGAAGTTTTCCTCTGAAAGACGTCTATACCTGATGCACACTCTATCTAAACCGTTCCACCACGCCCATGTATTTTGATTTGACGCGGTGATGTAGTTCGAAACGGCGTGCTCGGGTGTCATGCATTGTCAGTTGAGTCTTTAGTCAAGATTGGAACAGACGTGTTTTGCAGTGGAAGGATCTGTCTCAGCTCATGTGTGAGACCATCCAGTAACATTCTGTTAGTAAATACACGGTTAGTTGTTCGATTTTGGAGATGCGCTTGCCAGCATTTGCATGGAACAGGTGTGACCGGAATGAGCGCTTCGTGGTTTTAAGAGACAGTTAGCATCTGCAGAATTGGACTTTATAATAACAATGGAGTGCGTTTTATTTATCGTCTGCCTTTTGGCGGGCTTCGTCACCTGTCTAGTCGCCCAGTCGGGCTCAAGCCTCCCTCTGTTTGTCGTGGAGCCAAAAGACGTGACTGTACTTTTGGGACGCACAGCGAGGCTGGAGTGCGAGGTGTCGTCTCTGGCCGAGAATCAAGCCGTCGCGTGGATGAAGGAAACGACGTTCCAGACCAGCGGCCGATCGGTGCTCACAGCGGACCGCGATCAGATGTCGCGAATCACGGTAGAGGACGACAGCAAGTCGGGCAACGGTCTCCATTTCAACCTCTTTATCCACAACGTACGGGCTGAGGACGCTGGCGTGTACCACTGCTACGTGGTGGAGTTCTGGGAGTTGAACCAGAGGCGTTGGTTGAGATCGCGTGCGGCGACACTCGCCGTCGTGGACGTCATTACGCCGTCCGTTCGCTGCGTCCAGCCCACGGCGAGCCAGATGTCCCAGGCGGCTCGCCGGGGCGAACAAGCCTCTTTTGGCTGCCTGGTTCACAACAACCACAAAAGTACCAGAGTAGAATTACGCAGTTGGAATGGGACAGTGCTGATTGAGGGCACAGCGGAAGCTACGGATCTCTACAACTTAAAGCACTGGATGGACGTGCCGGAAATAGAAACGGGTAAACTAACATGTCTGATTGGATTTAGGGACGAGAGGAGTCCAGGTGGGCATGCCACACGCAGCTGCTCAATGGGACCGTTTATAGTAGACCCTGTAGTGAAAAACCGGACGCGTGTGGTGGTGAGTTTGGTATCAGGCACGGACGGGCAGATTGTCTGCCCGGTCCAGCAGGGACACGGTGCCGCCACGCCGGGGAGACCCACTTGGGTATACAACCCGGCATCACAACCGTCTCGGTACACCGTTAGCTCTGACGGGATTAAGATAAACATTTCACAGGTGACACCCCAAGACGATGGCTTAGTTGTTTCCTGTCGCTTTGCCGAGTACGTGGTGGATATGGAGATCCGGGTGGAGCCGCCATCACCGGGGACGCCATCACCCCCTGGCAACGAAAGCCGGTCTGATGGCCCGGGACAGCGGCATCATGCGGCAGGTGGTAGCCGAGACCGGGTGGCACCGAAACCTGTAATCGGACAGATGGCCTGGCGCACGCTGAGAGGGAGGGTTAGCAGCGGCATACTTCGCCCATCATTCCAGCCTGTGCAAGTGATCCACCCAACTTCTGCCATATCACAGGGACAGACATTAGCGCCAATGACAGCAACTGTACCCCCCAGCAGCAGCAGCAGGCCTACGAATACAACAACACCACAAACACCTTTAACAACCAAAGATAGCTCCGTCACGAACACAACGGCGACCACAGACACGGAAGTCAAACCGTTCGTGATGAGTCCACTGATCATCGTTGCTCTGTGCGAGGCGGGGATGAGTCTTATCATACTCATCATCGCATTTGCCGTCCTGTGCCAGTGCTGCTGTCGGAACCAGACCAAGGCGACGGTACGCGGCGACAAGGACCTGACGCTGGCGGCGGCCTCCTTCGGCAAGCAGTCGACAGTACCGACTCTCCTAACGTACAAGTCCACCTCAAGTGTTGCAAATACTGAACTACCGCCGAAACCACTCCCGGAGAAACCGCCTGAGGTGATCTATGCTCGACCGGAAAGTTTGACCGATATCAAGTCCATCCTGGGCACCAAGGAAGATCTGAAGGTGCCCGGCAGTTGGGTGTTCTCTGCTGTTAACTCCGAGAGCGGAGAGGCAGAACCCAAATCGAAAGACATCGGAAACGAAATTTACGTTACTATGGTTTAGTAATAACTTGTTCACCATCCTCACTGTAAAAAACTCACGCAGTTGACCCACAAACTTCCCCAATCTAGGTCAAGAAGATCTTGTTTGACAAAAAATCTAGTGACAAAAAAAAAACGTTACTAACGAAAACTCTTCTCTGTATCAGTGGGTCAACTCTGTGAGTTTTATTTAAAAGTAACTTAGGTCTATTTATTTTTACGACCACATAAAGTGTACAGTGGTTTAGTACTTTTAAGAAAGGGGAAAACACAAATTGTGTTCCATTTTGTTTATTTCGATTAGCGAAGATTGAAATAAGCACCTTATGGATATGCAAAACAAACCGTATCATCGCTACTCTGTGTTTTCAATATCTCACTAATTCCATGAATATTTTTCACAGATCATTTGATGTAAGGTAAACTAGAGGATGACTTCCCAAAGAATTGATTTACAATCTTATAAACAATGTCAAATGTTCTTAATTGATTCGCTATTTTCTGTGGGCAATTTGTAAACCACGACAGATTTTAATGGCTCGATCTCTGCGGCTCGATAAAAGAATACCCCGCAAAAGTTTCTTCTATACGGAAGCGTGTTGCCGCGGCCGCCACATGAATAAAAAAAATCTCTCAGATTTGTTGTTATTCATGCGGCGGCAATACGCTTCCGTATAGATAACTTGTTATGTACGTACAGGATAAGTCTAAACTTATCCTGTACGTACATAATAAGTCCAAACTTATCGTGTACGTACACATTAAGTCCAAACTTATTGTGTACGTACACGATAAGTCCACTTATCGTGTACGTACACGATAAGTCTAAACTTATGTACGTACATGATAAGTCCAAACTTATCGTGTACGTACCCGATAACTTATTGTGTACGTACACGATAGGTCCAAACTTATCGTGTACGTACACGATAAGTCTAAACTTATGTACGTACATGATAAGTTCAAACTTATCGTGTACGTACATGATAAGTCCAAACTTTAAGACCAAACATATCGTGTACCAAAAATTCGATCTCTCGAGTCCGTTATCAGTGAAAAGAGTGATGAGTTTTTTTTTCGAACGCTAGGTGGCAGCAAACTTACCAGGAACATTTCCATTGTTTACGTAGTTCTGAGCAGGCCCACATTTCCGAGAACAATGAATTTACATGGGATGGTAGGTCTGCTGACACCTGTAGTGTCACAAAAAGTCTCCTTAAAAAGTCATGGTTCTACCACTGTCAACCTTTCAATTCAATAGCGGGTTTTGGGTTTTTTTTTTGCAAAACCATAATCACTTTGTTTTTGTACTAGGGCTGTTATTCAGCCAGATACTTTGCCCCGGGTTATAATGTCACTTGTTGTAACCACAAACATGAAACACAGGATTACAACGACGTCCTTGACGGCTATTTTTGAACGTCTTGGTGAGTCACCAAGACGGGGTGCCTGAATTGGGTAGAGAGAAGGAACTATTTTAATCAGCAACTGGTTGACTCTGGGGTTGGTTTTTACTAGATAGGGACCACGTTGAAATTGACGTGCAGGCAATCGCCGTCAACAAAATATTATAGCTATTTTTAATATAACCGGTTTCCTAAAATTGGTATGGCCTTTATTGATAGTTAATAACATGAAGCTACCGAAAGCTTTCTCTTGTTTCATCGATACCACGTGACGCGCGTGTAGGGCAAAACACGCGTGTATTGCAAAAAATTGCATTGAGCTTTTTCTACGATTTTTATTGGTCAATCTATATAACGTAGTAGCCATTGGGCAAGATCTGCCATACCGCGCTTTTCACGTGATACACAATCCTTGCATATGACGTCACAAATTCAAACAGCACCCTCACTCAGGTAAAAAAAAAGCACCATCGATGGTTGAGAGTTGTGCGTGGCGCGTAAACACGTCTGCGTTCCCATTGTTTGACCGCAGGGCAATTAATAGCCAATTTGAGATATGGCGAACACTATAGAAACACACCGTTTGGTTTGAGGTATATAGACCTTTCTATCGCAACTTCACGGCCCGAGTTTTTGCCAACCGAGGTTGGAAAACTATGGAAAGCCTTAAACACAAAACAAAACCTGATAGCCACAGTTTTGTAACAATGTTACACAAATATTCAAAAATAGTGTTGAATTTGTTGAAAACAAAGCAACCAATCATGGGAGGTATTTTATTTAATTGAAAGTTTGCAGAAAATGTTGAAACATATTAACACGATTGAATGTTTTGCTAACATTCGGCCGTCCATGCCAACCAGCGCGGTTTGTTTATCAACAGTTGAAATGTCTACAGACAGATTTACCCATACCAAACAGTGCAATTATTATGTGTCCACCGTAATCAAAGTGGCTTATGACGGCCTATGTAAGGGTTGTATACCAAAAGAAAACACAATAGGGTGTAACAACGTGGCCGCGCGCGTTCATAAACTTTTAACTTGGTCATCGTTCTAACTGTTCCTATTTCTATGGAAGTACCACAAGTGGTGAAAGAAATCAAAAATTTAGTTGTGTGTGTATACTATAAGTTCAGAGAATTGAGGTTCAGACAGATCTGTCATATTGGACGTTTACGCTGACGTTATAACTGATATTACTAAAGAGGTTGCAGTTGAAACCCTGAATCACAGCTTCGGACCGGAAGTGGATCCCCGGGAGCATCTTGTGTTGAGAGGGGGAAACAGAAAACAACACAAAGAGAAATAGGTCAGGAAGAATGCGTGACAGTTCTCAGGGTCACTCCCTGAATCTGACCCAGATGGATCTGTCACATCCGCACAGTGCAGGCTCTTTCGGGCTCACTTCTTACTCGGTGGATTTCTCAGAGTGACTGTGGTGTCATTGTAGATCTTTATCAAGATGCCTCAAGCATTTTGGGAGTATATTCCCAGACTGTTCCAACCATTATGACAATAAGGAAAAGTGCCAGACCGTTATTTCCTTAGGTTTCATTGATTTAAATGAGATTAAACAAGATGGCCGTTTCAACGAGACTAACCGTAAACGAGATGGCCGGGTTGACGCAAATAACCGTAAACAAGATGGCCACGTTAAAGCAAGTAACCGTAAACAAGATGGCCGTGTTCACGCAAATAACCATAAACAACAAAGTCGTGGTACGCAAATAACCGTAAACAACATGGCCGTATACGCAAACGAAGGTAACAATGACGTTACAAATAATATGCGGCTATCGGTTTTACAGACACCTTATACAAGAGGTAAATCTCGTTTTCTTTACAATAAATTCACGTTCTGTTGGAACGTGGTCACGGCGGATGTAGAACCACGTTTTATAGATAGATTAAGAAACATTACACATTTTTCAATTCGAAAGGTCCACTTCTGGTGTTTGATTTTTGTTGCCAAACTTTGAAATGATGAAGATTTGAACTGACAGCATGCTTGCTTTTTTTAAAAGAGTGGGCACTCAAATCATGTCCTTCAAATGATTAAAATATGAAAATACTTCCCTTTCAGTATTTTGAAGGGAAATTTGAATTACATATTTTGTCAAACGCGTTTTAAGACCGAGGTTTAGTTATTAGGGTCATGCTATTCAATCTATAACAAGTGTACATTATTGGTAATTACCTGTGTGAGCAAAAAGCAACCTTTCAGTCAAAAGGGTTGCCCTATATCTAAGCATTAGTTTGTTGGTATGTGCGGCGCACCCTAAAAACTCCCGGGTCCCAAATGGCCCGAAGTCCGGGTCACATTAGAAACCAAACCCGTTTCTGAGTCGGGTTGACCCAGAGTGTGCTTCAAAAAAAGGGGTTGATTTTAAGCATGGATTCAACGTCAACTTTGACTCATTTGTGGGTCATTTTGACACAGAAATGAGTCAGGCCCTAACTGGACTCAGATCCGGGTCGATTCTGACCCGGATTTTTTTAAGAATAGGCCTATAAAGAATGATACATTGCTTGTTACAGAACATTCTGAAGTGCTTCTTGGTGTAAATTAAAGCGAGCATGGCCAGCGCTATAGGGTGTGACAAGTTGAAGAAAAAAAAACAAGGAAAAATCAACATTACCTTTTTAACCTTATAATTTTCATAACAAACGCTTTTTATAGCCCAACAAAGCACCAGATCCGAAGGCAATGTGTCCCTGTAAATAATAATAATAATAATATATTGTATTTGTATAGCGCCTACTGCAGGCC
>CM021535.1:5617578-5636895 GCA_010994315.2 Pisaster ochraceus
GGGGGGCCACGCACGCACACATCCATTTATATGGACAGCGCAGTTAAGTTTCAACATGTTCCTATCTAGGAAACGATTGATACAGTTTAATGTAGAGGGTACTTGAACGATTTGTTGATTGTTTTGAACGCCTGATACTCCTAAAGAATAGCTATGTTGACACTCGAGTCGCATCCTCTTTCTGTTCGCAGTGGCTCGCATGACTCTTCGTGCGGATGTATATAATTATAGAAAGAGGCTATAGGTGTAAGTGTAACAACATCTTGCGGGGACATAAATAGAACGCGCAGCGTAAGTGCTGAGACCCACGCTCGAGTTGACTCGTTGCTAGACAGGTGACTAACACGTTAGCAGCCCCCCCCCCCGCGCAATTTCAAGAACAAGTGATGTGGTTGTTTGTGCATTGGGGTTGGGAAGATCTTCATTAATAAAAAAATACCACTGTTGCCATGTCATATGAACTATGTTTTTTTCCTCAAGCCCCGCCCACTTATGAGAAAAAGTACACAAAAAAATAAATCACAGTGTAGAAGTATTAAGATAAGTGTGTGATACTTTTTGTTGGTGTTTTAAGAAAACGAGCAGTGTTGCAATTGTTTAATATGTGTATGTTATTTTGTGTATTTTTATGTTGAATTTTTTTCTATTTTTTGCTTGGGAGCAATACAAATCGATTGATACGTCAGGGCGCTCTACAAAATTGGATCTGAAAGTTTAACCACCCCCAGTAAAGGTAGACAATATGTATTTGTATTTGATACACACACGAAAGGGCGAAACGAATATTGAATAGGAAACTTTAGAACGCTAGGTGGCAGCAGGCTAATAAGGTAATGTTTCTATTGTTTCCGTAGTTCTGGGAGCATGCGCACTTTTCCCAAGCAAAGGTCCCCCATTGTGCTAAATGGACCTTTCACCATCTCACAGCAATCTTGTCTATCTTCATTAAGTCCATGCAACCAAATCGAGGCTGTGTGATTGAAATAGTCTGGTGCCTCTTGGCGAAATGGCGATTCGAGAATTCATTATCATTGTGTGCATCTAGGGAACTAGGCAAAGATGGACACGGCTTGATAGGGTGCTTTGTGAGATGAATTTGCAGTTTTAAAAACCAACACATATGAATTCCCAAGGACTTCCTTCCCGAAGGCCATCAAATATGATAGGATTGTGAAATGGCTCATCCGTTGACTCATATAGTCTGCACAGACGAGTCTTCTAGTTTATTTTAACTTAATGGGATCAATATAGGGGTTTTAAACTATTAACAGTTTCTATTCTATAGTTAAAAACCCTGGACCTTAGGTTCTGATGCGTTTGGGCGTCGACTTGTAGACGCCCACGATTAGAGAGATGCGTCTCGATTACAGAGGGTGTGGGGGTTAATGAAATAACAGCATCTGAAATGTCAGATCGTGGCCGTTAAAGCTTTCCTTGACACTAAAAGTTAATTTCATTTCAAATAGAATCACCTAGTAATCTGCATATAATGAGTATCAAGCATAACGATTAACGATTTGGTCTTCCATACGCATGTCCTTGAATAGCATTAGACAAGTGTAGGCTATATATTATTATACATCAATTATATCTCACCGATTTACTGTCTGTTTAAAAAAGAAGATTACACCTTGGGTATGATGTGAAGGTTTTGTCTGGACACTTTAAAAGGACTGTTACCAGTCTCACCCATATTTTGTACGAAATGCAATTGTAATAAACATGTGTCCGAATTGTATAGCGTAGTGTATATTATCTGTAGTTATTATGGAGGTTTATTTTGATGTAATTTATTATGTACATACAGTTTAACACTTACTAATGGTTGAGGGTAGACAGACTGAGTGTTGGAAAAAAAGCATGTAAACCATTTGTAGAAAATGTTTAGTTTATAATTTCAAACGGTTGAGAAAGAAGTGGCAGTCTGTTAACGGGTACATTACGCATACATGACAATATCTGCAAGCATGATATGATGACGATGACGTCAGCAACGCATGCGTGGTATTTCACAGTCTTCGACGAAACAAATTAAAGTATCGTTAAAAGACCATTTCCACAATGTAAAAATTAAGTTTGTAAATAAACAATGTTTTCGTGAAAACCGTCTCACTGTTTGTATTGCACTGTCTCGCCAAGGATGTTTGCCCCCTTTAACAATTGGATTTCCTTTTGCAAGGTCTGCTCCTCGTGGGCAGCGTGTGGTCAGGGTCTGCTTACGGACCACACCCCGATTTCTATCGTACCATATTAATCCTTTGGAACACTTGCTCAAGCAACCCCGGGGTACGGTAAGGCAGGGGGATCACGAACGCCACCCACAGTCACATTGATTTTCTATATTGACCTTTATGATGTATGGCTGGTCCCTAAACTGGGTAGTAATATATAGACCATTGTTATTTCAGGCCGATGTGTAGCCACTAAGTCAGGCACTTTGTGCATGACGTCAGACCCTTTCACGATGCCATATTGTTATGGATCCTTACAATGCCCAATTACGGATCCCTCCCAATGCCCAGTTATAGATTCCTCACTGTCACGATGCCCAATTATGGATTAAAAATTCGCATTCCCTGATTAAAACTTACAAATGACATTGCAGACGTGATAGCATTTATCAGTATGTAAAGAGTCAGCTTATTAGTTTTTTTTTTTAAGATTTCAAGTGATCTTAAAAATAACTGAAATCGATTTGTTTATTTATTATATTTCTTTACCCACAGAGTATGCAAAAATAGTTACAACTGCTTTCCATTGGGGCCCTATAAAACATCAGCTCAATATTTACTACCGGTACTTAATTTGAGTTTGTTGGCAAATTCTCAGATTTTGATTTGCACAAAGGCATTTCAAACGAGCATGAAATTGTTTGCCTAATAAACAATACCAAATCATACAAATCGGACTTGTATCTGTCATTAAAAAAAGTATACTTTCACTCGAAAACATAATAAATACCTTTTTCAATCATTGCTAGTTTTCTGGTAACCAAGGATAGGTCATTAGTAAACTTAACCACTGTAGCTAGTTGCAAGCCTGAGGAAACCTGGAAACAAGGGCGCCTGCTATGTGTGAGCCAGACACGCCGGGGTCAACCTCTTATGTACTCCTCCATAAGTTTACGGGTTCTGTTACGTGCAGTACCAATCCTAGTATACGGGACCTACGACGTAATGCCCTTCCGAAGGCCATAGCATTTACGGTAAAGTACCTTGCTCAAGGACACATCAAGTGCGACCGGGACCAGAACCCGAACTCTGCTGACCCCCCCAAAAAACAAAAACAAAACAAAACAAAAACAAAAAACAAAAAAACACCAGAGCTTGAGCCCGGTGCTCTTAACTGCTCGGCCACGAAACCTCCACACGCTAATTTCAAGGTAGCCTAAGTTTTTCTTTTAGGAATGATTGAAATCAACGAGGTACGTCCAACAAAAGGATAAGATGTTCTCAACGAGTATCGCCGAAAATGAAATCCCTTGGGAGAGGACAACTGAGAGCATGGAGGTAGAAATCCTCCATGCTGAGCGGAAGGACCTGTTTATAACCGTTGGCGAGATTAAGCCACATTTTAGAGTCAGATTTTTTTTTCACAGATCGTGGGCATTGGGGGGGGGGGGTTGGGGAAACCTCACCAAAAACAAATTCCAACGGAATTCGAAGGCTTCAAAAGGAAATCTGATGGATCTGAATTTGCTTGGTCATGTGATGATAGGATACGACGAGATAATTCAATCATGGATTTCCTCTGACTTAGGTTATGTTACCGGTGCCCAAAGGCATCGTCTTATAGAACTTACCCCTTTTTAATTCTCATTACTCCATCATGTTTATAAGAGTTGTCTCGTATGATCCGGTGTCTTGTAATTTCATGTTAACAAAAAAGCCATCTCGTGTTGGTTACTCACCCTCGTTTAAAGACGTGGTGTTCATAGGGAGTTTGGTTTCACGGCAGGATCCAAACAACTCAAGCATCCTTATATTGGCCGGTACCGGGAATCGTCAAGCGAAAACCCACCGCTTATTATTAGGTGGCAGCAGAAAGAGCTACATTTAACATAAGGAAATTCACTCCGGAAACTTCCGGATCAAAATTGATCCGGAACCGAGTCCCGTCTCAAATCGCCGATATCCGACTTAGTTTTCGCAAAGTTTCTATCAGAAGGTGTGATGAGGCTATTCCAGCTTCTGCTATATAAATGTCTGGTATTAATGTCTCGTATTATATAAATAAAAAACAACTAAAAAAATACAACTACTGGGTTAGAAACCAACCCGGATTCCGGGTCCCAGAGGACCTGACTCATTATGGATCATCCCGAACCGGAACTAGGTTTAAAAAGAAATTGTTTTCACCCGGATTATGCGTCATATTGACCTGTTTCTAAGTCATTTTGACCAGACTCAAGGCCATACTGACCCGGAAAACCCGGAATCCGGATTAATTCTGACCCAGGAGTTAGTAGAGTGTAAACTGGAGGTTTGGGTTACATCTTGCAAAGCAACTGATGTACCAACCCTTTATTGTTTTTGATATTTTTTAAACTATAGACAGTTGCAATGATTGCTCTTGGGTACGCAGAGAATGTCGTTACTCCCTTTAATTGCACACCGGGGGACGGTGACGTGACTCACGGTAGCAATCTTAACTGTACGGGTTCGAAGGTGTAGGAAATCGAGCCACGTTCACA
This sequence comes from Pisaster ochraceus, assembly GCA_010994315.2. Taxonomy (NCBI): domain Eukaryota; kingdom Metazoa; phylum Echinodermata; class Asteroidea; order Forcipulatida; family Asteriidae; genus Pisaster; species Pisaster ochraceus. The sequence goes on from CM021535.1 coordinate 5,622,272, forward strand.
CCGTTTATTGATTAAAAACAAACATTAAACACAACCATTCCAACTAACAACCAGTGATGCTATTAAGACTTTAAGTACATTATTTTGTGCGCTTTAAGCGTTCAAAGCCTCTTGGATATGAGCCAGACTCAGTTAGGACAGCTGAAGGGTGGGACCAAAGAGAAAGAACCCACGGGTCCCGATGAACAGTCTCGTCGATCACCAACAATAAGCGTCTTTATGTCAATTTTGAGCAACCAGACGTTATTTTGTCCTCGTATTCTCTCCAAAGGTACTCGTTTAGAAGTAGGCAATTCATGGACCAAGCAGGGATTACATCCTCTGCGTTTATCCATTCATGTTCAAGTGGAAACATTGATTTCCGATTCAAAAAGACAGTAGACCTTATGCACGTGACGTCATTTGAGCAGGGCGCCCTCGGATGGAGGTCAAATGAAAGTTGCTCATTGGCTCACCCTGACTGTGCGCCGCGCGTACAAAGCCACGTTTCCTCTATTTCATTGTCTTATGGCCACGATGGCAGCGTGATGACGTCAATTAATAACGTCCACAGCTATTAACAACTCTGACTGTTTTAACAATCAAAAAGGCGTGTTGGAGTCACTGCGGTTGGGTCAGTGTAAACCACATCAAAACAACCCCAGCAAGTTAGCATCATGGAATGACACAACCAAGGAACAAAACTGTGAAAGACACCGATGTCAGATCAAAACAACCATTAACATAAAGGTTGAAGGTAAGGTAGATCCAAAGTTTCCAAAGTTTGGTCTAGCCCCCGTGACCACATAAATTTATAACAGCCGTGGGCACGGTAAAGCGTCCACTGGGGGCTCCTTAGAAATCAGCGGGGAAGCAACACCGCCATGATGGGGAGCCGCTATGCAAACCAGGCAGTAACGTCAGTTAATAATCTAAAGCAAATAAGTGGGAAATGGAACCCCTTCCTAGATCCGCTAATGACTTCCTTTTCAAATAAATTTCCCAATATTTCATTATCTGACTTACTGTGCTGGAAGTTCAGAGCTAAATCTGTGCCAAGGTCACTGCCTTGCGGTTCCAACAAGGCCGCCCACTTTATCATCTGCACCGCGAAGATAATCAAGTTGTGTAAGAGCTTAAAATAATAATTATCGTTTTAGCTATCAACCTGAAGCGATTCGAGATCCTCTGCTCTATTTGGGGAACATTAAAGAGGTGTTGCAACACCCCTATAATACATCATGTACTATCATGTCATCCTGTACCCGAAACCCTCATAGAGGGCCATACCACACGTGACAATATACGGCATGTAAAGGCAACCATTTAGTTCAAGACAATCTCAAAGAAGAAAACACAATATTTACTTAATTTAGTTGTGGATAGAGTAAATCAGTTTAGGCGCCTTTGTTCTTCCATGGAGGAAATTAGCGTCACTATCACTGTACGCAGTGCTGCTACTGGCTGCCTCCCAGATGTCGAGGCATATTGCCTTGAACAGTTTGAGTCCCTAATTAGAGTACAAGCAGATTAATCAACAGAATGTCGGAAGATTTTTTGTTTTTTTAATATACCGTTTTCAGAATCTAGACATAAATTGTGCCAACGTTCGAAAGAATACCAATGCAGGTTTCTTTTCACATTCGACTGATTACTTTCACATTTGACCGATTACGGAAACATAATCGGTAATCAATTTGTCGCTATCGATGCACAGCAAACAAGTCATTTTAATGAAAAGTTGGATGATATCCAGGCGAGTCTCTATAGCTTCTTCAGTTTGTCAATGTTTATAATTGCGTGCATTGGTAACAACGTTGACGTTGGTTAATAAAAGACACAGCCCGTAAAGTCGAATACTTTTTAAGCACGAGTATTTTTCAAAATTGTTCTGCACAGTCAAGCGTCAGACATCACACAAAACCACTTTCCTTACTGAATAAAAAAAAAAAAAGCCCGTCCCCACCCCCCCCTCACACACACCATTTATTTACTTCCTTTATTTACCCAGGGTGAGTCAAATCTGCCATTAGTTAAACAAAATGCCACATTCACTCCATGGTTTGTTTGCAAACAACGCACCTTTGGTTATGAGAGAAACCCACACTTACAAAATTCCCCAACTACCTGTGACCTTCGGAGGGGCACATACAACCTTTAAATCCCATAAAGTTCCCCCCGAGGTAGTCGGTGCAGGCACCCCCCTTATTTTGATTCGAGCAAACCCCGCATCTTCCTTCTCCATCAAGGTGCAACATAAGATCAGGATATCAGAAATTAATGCAATATTTCTCGAATTAATTGGGGAAACCGGGAGAGCAAAAGAGACGACAAGTGAAAATTGATACCCTGATTACAGATTCTGAACTCCGAACCACAGTACGTGCATACTTTCCAATGGATAGACGTTGGATAATGCACCATAAACAAGCTTTTCCCTAATTGAAATTACGTCCGCAAGCCAATTTTGCGGACGTTACACAACCAAATGTTTTTCGTGACAGGCCGTACTACCTCTTTGAGGTTGAAGGTAACGTCAAGTTTAGCGACTGACAGCGGGGGTTTAGGAAGTTATATGCCAACAGCAAGACAAAGTTCAACAGACGTGAGTTGTCAGTAGTCATGTGTGTTTTTATAGACCATTTCCAGTTACATGGTCGATAAATTTGACAAAAATGCATTAGGCCAGTTCATGCCTGATGGGATGTATTTTGTGTATTATACCTCGGAGAGCCCAGCTAGGCCGGAAGAGAGTTTGACACATTCACCGCTCATCAATGTCCAAACCGTTTTCCTCCCCCGTTAATATTCAGCTCGAAGGGGGAACCGTTAACAGCGACGTGTCATCTGTTTGCATTACTAGGGATAGGATGTTCCTGCTGGCGCGAATATGGTTAGCTAGGCCTCCGCTTTGCTTTAAAGATGCACAGTTCATGGTTTCAAGGTATAAATGTTATCATATAATTACATATCAGTGAGAAATTAATCACCAAAAACCCCACACAAAGTCAAGCTGAGGTCAATTTTAAGGTACTTTACCCATCGCATTGCTATTACGGGAGCCATCCTTTACCCGGATTTTGGGTCTCCGGAGCGTGACCCATTTCTGGGTCAAGCTGACTCAAAACTACACAAAAACGAGATTTTGACCCGGATTCAGCGTAAGTTTCAACAACTTGTAGGTAATTTTTGACACGATTCCGGTTCATTCTGACCCTCAAATTGGTTCAGGCAAAACATGAAACCTAGATCCGGGTCAATTTTGACCCAGGAGCTTTCAGAGTGCATGAATTGTCCAGGAAGTATCAACATGGTGAAAGGTTTTACAACGTATTTAGTATTTAACATTTGCGCTGGTTAGAGTCCAAATACGCAACAAAGTGTAATGTATAAAGTACAGGAACAAATATCTCCGAAATGCTATACATCATCAGTTGCTATACATGTACTTTAGAAGACGCATTTACTACTTAACGTTTGCATTCAGTACTCACAAAACAAGTTCAACCTTTGCTATGCAAATTTGGCGCATAAAATAGTTCCCTGCTAAGTTTGATACCATGTTGATTTGTGCAAAGGTGCCCATAAAGAGGGAAAGGAACCCAGACTTTAATATAAACGTAAATTTGTTTGTCCATTTGAGCGACGTTTTGCACTACGTTGCAAACAAATTTCTTTCGCGACTTTGGCCAGTGTCGCCAACACTGACGTCATTTTTCCCTTGATAAAATTGCCCTAAATTTTCTTGCGAAACGTTGCAACTTTAAACCGGCGCTTCAAGATGTGTTATTCCCACCATGACAGCTCTATAAGGATTGGTGAAAGGGCCGTAAAGGTCGCACGATTATCAGTAAGGTAAGACCGAACATGTGCTGATGGTTTTTTTTTTCTTCAAATGCCAGCCTTGTCTAAAATCGTAACTGAAGGGATGGAAGTCCTAAATGCAAGGAAGTGTTTAAAAAACACAAAGCAATGCATCTTTATTTGAGCATGGAAACCTGTGGCATCCGTTCGAAAACTTTTGAAAATAACACACTAGGCCTACTATAAAAAAAGTCCTCCCGAGTGACCGAACCGATTACAACTAATTATTCACTATATCCGTTTGACGTTATATTGCACATTATATTCTGATCGCAGTAACACATTTACGTTTGCAACACTGCGTTTCATAGCGTGGCACTTCCGTAAATGATTGCCTGCTTTTTGCAACTCACGGAAACTAACGTTAGCGGGTCCTCACATACGGTGCCATAGCACCTGGGTTCTATAAACGAGCCTGCGTCAACGCGGCGGCACTGAAGGGACCTCCGTGCCCACAAGAGAAAGTTACGCAAATGTTTCGAGGAGCTGTGAACACAGTTTATGTACGGTAAAAGATTCTCCTCACAACATTGTGTTCACGGTACAAACACAGAGCAGGTGTGAGGACGAGAAAGAGTTGGAGGGAAACCATTCAAAGGTGCTGGCTGGAGATGAAAACCAATGCGTCCACTAAAAAGAGAATAATTTTGTTTTATTGGACAGATATGTTGCGAGGTGGTGTCTGACATGTCGTCTTATCGTATACGCCACGCCCAGTTCGCGACTTGATATCTCCACTCAAATCGTATCCGAACCAGGCAATGACGCCACTGCGCCAATAGTATAGCCATGAAAAACATTGTACAAACCATCGATTCAAAAGTTATGATTTAGGTTCAATGAATCATATTCAACAATATCACTATAGAGTCTAAACATTCGCTCTCGAATAAGCAAAGGAACATCATTTTAAAGGGTGCAACTTTCAGTGTAGACCTATATGGCGATTTAGATACATTGAATGGCAACAAAATTCGTTGTGTGCCCCGGAAGAAGGGCGCAAGGCTCTACGCCTCTCTAGGCGCACAAAGTACGTTTTCCAGTAACAAAAGGCCGTAAGCAATGGCTCTTCTGACAAAAATAAAAGGCATTAATGTTACAGTTTTGTTGCTATAGAATGACACCAAAAGAGAGGATTTCTCATTTCCGTGCATAATCAGACCTTCCAATAATGACCTATGGAGGGCATAAAACCGATCAAACTTTGTGCAGTAACTTTTCGTTACGTCCTTCTTTGGGGCACATGGCGGTTTAAGGGCACAAAAGGCAACCCCTCCTATACCACTCAGTGCGCATGCGGCACCTGTAAACACAGGGAAAGCGACAGTTAGGGCTTCACCAAAATGTTTCTGTGAATGGATAGTAACAGTTTACAGCTGCTTGTTAGCAGAGGTTTTTTTGGTAATGGGATCGTGGGTAATTAATCGCGACATCTGAGGCAACAACAAATACACAGCGAACTACAAAAAGTGCAACTGTTAACGGACGATCAATGTGCTCAAGGACTCAATTTCTTTTCTTACCATTACCTTACACTTTTGTAACAAAGTATATCCGATTTATGAGTAAAGGCAACCTGTTAAAAACCAAATCAATACAACTTAAAAGAAATCAAAAATATTTGAAGAAAAATCTTCCAATTAATTATTAATTTAACCCTTTTGTGAATCACTCATACTCCTTGCCCGGTAAACAAGATTTCAATTGAAGTCAATTTTAATTCAAGTCAATATTTGTTTTACACTTCTATTTGAAATAGAATATTACACAAAATATTAGACTAGCAAAATAAGAAGCAAAGAAAACGGAGGGGAAAGAGTTAATCTAGTAGACCAACATGAAAGAGAGAATTAGGCTGTCAGGCAGATCAAGCCAAGGCTTGTAGAAAACAACAAACTACAAACGTGGAGACAAGACAAACGGGTAAAAAAAAACTTTTAAAAAACCTCACAAAACACCCCAACAAAAACAAAAATAAAACCAACATACAAACAAACAAACTGTGGATGCAACATGTCTTAACTAGCAGGGCTATTAAATATTAATGGCTGATGGTATATAGGAGCTGGGCTGATTTCCGTTGCCAATCTCAAAGATTTACAGAGTTATAATTTATTGGTTGAAATAATTTGAAAGTTTCATGGCCAGATCAACAATTCCCAACTAAACCAAAGACCGTCAATTTAAAAATCAAGAAAGAGCACATATAGGAATTAAAGCCCCTTAGCACGTACATACTAGACGCTAATGGCAATGATTATAGGTGCATGTCCCAACGGAAAAATATCTAAGTTGTTAACTTCCCTTATCGAGACCTTTCTTTAACTCAATTAACCCACTTCCAAGGAACTGCGCTTAAAAGCTCAACTGTAATGACGTCTTCAGATGAAAGACTCTTAATGCTTTCTTAATACTTTCAATTCAGATCTATTATGTTAGGCCTATGACAAACCTAACTGCGATTATCGAATCAAAGTTGCTGTTGTTGTTGCTGTTTGAATGTTATTATTACTTTTTTTTTAGTCAGAACTAAACTTGAACTATTTAGCGTTCCAAAATTTACACATAACCTTCATGTCAAGTTGGACACAACTTCACTTAAAATATGTTCCCTTGAAAAAAGTTCCCTTGAAATGCTTTGGTTTTTGAGAAATTAGTAACACAGTTACCGGTAACCGATCTCGCCCGTCCCATATCTGATTCTTGAAAAACGATTGCGCTCTTTTAGAAATGATTGACAGTTACCAATGGTGGCCGCGTGTGCTTTCGCCCTGTCAGCTTAATGACTATCAAATTACACCACTCATCTAAAGGGCATCTGTAGCGAAGAGTCATAATAAGGACAACGCACTGTTTGCACAAAAACTTACATCTTCTTGGAGTTATTTGAGTTATTTCTTGAAGTGTTTATATTTGACTCACTTTTTTGATGAGAAGAAGAGCAGTAGCGTAACTAAGGGGGCTCTACAACTGATGTCTGTGACCCCGGGTGCCCCCCCCCCCCATTTGATATCTGGAGTTTTCAAATTAAAAATTACCCGAGTAAAATGGTACAATATATGGGCTTTAAGGTGATAACTTTAAAACTGTTTTTTTTTTCCATTTTCATGTAATGCATTTGTTTTCACAGTCAAGTCAGATTATCTCATACAAAAATGCTCCATGACATAACAAGAGCACTAAAAAGGGGCTTGTTTGTGAAGGAAAAAAAAAGCAAAGTAACAGACACTACTTTTATTTTGGCCGGATGTGCCACCCCTCTTAGATAAAATGGTGCACCCCTTGTACCCCCCTAAGATTTCCTCCTAGTTCCTGCTCTGGAGAGGAGGGAGGCAACTTTTTGATGCTAAATTAATATCCATCGGAGCCGGGCAACTTCAAGTGTTTACATACCGGTAACAAATTTAGACACAAATTCCAGCAGCGATTAAATAAAATAAACATGAATGACTATGCATCTGAAATCGGCGTGTTTACTACCATGAGAATAAAATGTTAAAGTTATAGTCTCGCATTCCTCGCACATACCATTGGAAATATCAGTTATCAGGAAACTATTAAAAAAAGGAAATGTATAAAAAAAAAATTATCAAGAGTGTACAGTAATTACAGCTCAGCACCTCAGGGGAAAGAGTGCATGGTCAACGGTACCAACAAACCATGAGCTCACGACATAACTTCCCTCGAGGGTTTGTCTCTAGTGCACTTCCTGAAATGACCTAACCCGCTCTCTCATGCCCGCCTAAAAAAGCCTCGAGCAAAGACTAACGACATATAAGCTAACTGCCTTTTACACACCTCTGACAATTTAGCCACGATTAATTGGCAATGACGGACGGTCCCTTTACAATTTATTTTAGAAAATAGCGATTTGATGATAATGTCCTTTCCAATTGAGATGACAGTTGTAAACAGTTACCATTTATTATAAGAAGACATGGAGAGAAATATTTATCTACCGTGAACGTCCACGCCCGTGAATGTTGTTTGTCATTAAGTGTATAAAGTGACGCAGGAATCCGGTTACACCTAGTCACCAGACCATGATACGTTTCAACCTTCTACCTGCCGTAGCTTTCAAAAACTATTTACAAGGTTATCTTGGACTATCACATATTATATTTATCCTATAACCAAAATGTATTCCCTCGCATTTTGGAAAAACACAGTTTTGGCAATGCTGTCCCTTTAAGGAAAATACATTTTCAAGTTTTGGAGCACTGCTTCTCCATTCTCCACATTCAAATGAGTACGTCGAATCAAGACAAACCGTAATCTTGCAATAATGTCTTTCTCGCGATCGAAAGACTTACATTTTATTTACGGATTCCCAATCCGTCAAAACAATTCATCGTTATAAACTAATTGTTGCGGATGTAATAGTAAACAAAGTGTCATACCATCTGTACGAGCTTTAACCCAAACTCTTACACGGTGCCCATTTACGGATTTCCAGCTCATCAAAACAATTTCATAGTTATGATCACAATTTGTTGGGGATGCAGCAGTCAAAAAATCTCAAAACATTTTATACAGGCAGCTAGCTGGTGCTGCAGCTCAGAAACCAACAACTTCTCGCACGATGTCAAACTCTTTTACTATTCCCATTCATCATGATTCCCAACTCGTAATGTGGAAGTAATAGGGAGCAAATCTCAGAACTTTACCGAAAGTGAACGTTTTCAAACTAACTGTCGGAGTGAGGCAAAGGATTACAACTGGCCTTTTAACACTATATAAGCTCTGACAACCAGTTGTTTGGCAGTTATGCTATACTTCTTTATAACCCATCTATACATGAGCAAATTAAGGTTTCGTTTCTTTACACCAAGTGACACTTCAGTCTTCACCAATTGGTCCATTACGGGCCGTTAAGACCTTGGTGGCAAATTTAATTTCCATTAAAAAGAATGCCTCATTGTGAGTCATTACCGTTGTCCTGCGTATATAACTTGAAATGCAAACACGTGCAATATATTCGAACATTTAAAGCGGCATTAGTGGATGATCTTTCTGGGTCGTCCGGGCTTAATGAGTTATCACAATGTCACTTGAGCTTCAGCAGGCTTTTCCTTTTCGGGCATGAAGCAGATTTGAAACTATAATATTACAATCTGCATGTGCAATTTAAAGACCTCATTCCTTGAACTTCAACGTGAGTTCATCAAGAAACAGTTTCATTCTTTACACTGTGGTAACCTTTAACCCCCGGTGGGGCATCATTGGGGACACCTGATACAGTCTTTTTTTGTTAAGAGACTAATTTAAATGATGATTATTATTACTACATGTACATATTTCTGGTAATGAAACCAAAGATGCCTCATAAGTGAACTTAATCACTGTAGCTATAGCAAGCCTGAGGAAACCTGTAAACGAGGGTGAATGCTGTGTGAACCAGAAACATCGGGATTAACCCCTATACCGTTCCACCAAAAGTGTTCCGGGTTCTTTTACATGCAATACCAATCCCATCATCAATCATTACGCAATAGACCCCCTGCATTGGCCGCCATCGTTGATGAAACGTGCGCGCGAGAAAGGCTATCATTGGCCGAGAGTCGTGCGCGAGCGTACACGCGGGCACTTTTCCCATTGATTTTCATCAAATACGGCGGTCAATGACGTCATGTGCAATTCATCTATACTCGAAAAACTCCCCGGGTCAGAATTGACCCGGGTGCGGCCTGAGCCGGAGAGTGGTTTAAAAACTGGGAATTTAAGTCAGATTCTGAGTCATTTTGACTCATTTCTGGATCATTTTGACTCATTTCTGCGTCATTTTGACTCATTTCTGCGTCATTGTGACTCATTTCTGGGTCATTTTGACTCATTTCTGCGTCATTTTGACTCATTTCTGCGTCATTTTGACTCATTTCAGCGTCATTTTGGCAAAGGTTTTGGGTCACACTGACCTTGTAATGGGTCAGCCGACGGGGACCCTGATTCCGGGTCAATTCAGACCCGGATCTTTTTATAGAGTGAAAGGTCAGAATATTCCCGAGTAGGGGACATCCCGATTTGTTTTATTGGAAGTATCCTGCGAGAAGAAAAAAAGGAATGGAAATGGCCTCGCTATTTCAAAGTTTCCAGGTCGAGACCATGCGCGCCCAGCCTACCATAAACAGTAGCATTACTCGTATGAGTAAAAGACAACCCAATAACTGTAATAAATCAAACATAGACCCAAAAGTCCGTTGGTTTTAAGCCATCATATTGCCAAGTAGGACTTATTACCAAGAAAACCAACAACGTCATAGAATGTTATCTAAAAACTGCCCTTTTAAACGTTCACTGCGGAAGCCTCACAAGTTAGGATACCCAGAGACGGCTCGGAACATGCCCAATTATCGCCATTTCCCAACTATATTCCACATATAGGAATGGTGGGTCATAATAATACGCAGCCACGGGCGTATCATTAGAGTATTACAAAGCGTTTATGTGGCGTTTCGTCAGGGGGCATTGGGCCAGGATTATCAATTGGGCCTGATCGTATTTACGGAACATGTTTTATTTTCCCAGAGAAATACTACCCGCATCGTAAATTAACACTTTGGGCTCGTCGCTCACCATTCCTATTACACAGGGAAACACTCTTGAAAGATTTATCTCGAGTCAAAATGTCATTGGAATTAGAAGTCTTCCCGTTTCACTGAATACAGAGAGGCAACGTCACAAGAGTGCGTCTCCATTTTAAAGTAAGCGTGAACAACTTGGGCCTCGCCCAAGTCTCGCTCTTCCCCCACTTACAAAAAGGGGGTTTATGGAATTCGGCGATAATCACCAATAAGTCATCAGTAATCACCAATCAATAATCATCAATAAGTGCCATGGTAGAAAAATGGAAATTACAATTGGCTTTAGGCCGCTTTAGGCCGGATTGGGCCGGATTTTGTACAAGGCGTGACCCTACATCTTTTGTTACACCATCAACCAGATATAAAACTGTATAGCAAAGCAAGATCAAAGTTTTGTCTGCTGAAAACTATAAGGTCATTAATTGCAATTACATATTCGTATTGTCCAAGAGGTCACTAAACGAAAAAGGCTTTTAAATGAATTACGTTTTTTTTGCCAAACAAATACTTTGTAGACCACTCTTGATCAGTAAACCCCATTTATCGGGAGCTCCAAAATATACAAAAGCAATTTTACGAAATCTCAACAAATTGCACTAATGACCTTATATAGTTAGGAGCAGACGTATGTCAGATCAACTTAACTGAGTTTTCCGTGTACTATTTACAAAACAAAAACAAAAAATGTATAAATTTTGAACCACATTGTTCATCAAAGCATGAATATGCGAGAAACTGTCGTCAATCGAAAGATCCTCTGACCCAAAACGTCAGTTGGTCCGAAGCTCTTAACCCGGGTGAGAAATGCTAAAGCCTCCACCGTCATTACTCCGTTATCTTAATAAATTAATGTCCATTTTTTTTGCAGGGAGAACCCGGGACCTCATAAAATTATGACACGCAAAAATGTAGACAGCGCGGTGCTTGCCCAATTATAGTTATTTCCCCATTAATGAGGCACTTAGACCATTGCCACGATCATCGGGAAAGGTCCGCGCCCAGCCTGTTTATGTAACGCCTTAAGCAGCCCAACTTAATAGTTGATGGGATTCATAATGGGGCATGACGAGTGACCGTGCATCCCATACAACGCCCATATACGAACCGTGTCCGAATTCGGCAGTGACACATTGCCGAAGAAGACTAAACCAGCGACGTGTCCGAACCGTGTCCGAATTCGGCAGCGACAGATTGCCGAAAAAGACTAAACCAGCGACGTTGCCATAACCAAAACGGGACACGGTATACAAACAGGTGCTCCAACTTTAACACTACTTGAACTACAGGATCCCCTCACACGAACCCAAGACCCAAAAGGGCAATCACCGTTGAACTTGATGAATCAAACGCCAAGAAAGTCGATCACGTCTTGAGAGTATATACTACCCGAGGCCTCAACAAGAACCCAAACAGACACAATATCCTAATCACCACGATCGGGCTACGTGCAGTCAGATCATGACATCCGTATTTAAAGAAAGGCATAGTCGAGATAGGCTGCAATGTGACGTAAATCGGCCATCTTTACTGGCAGTTTGGAACACACAGTCATGCGTTTCGCACGCGAGAACGCGCACATTTCCCAAAACTCATCGCACGATTGGTTTAGTGAACAGTGCGGCTGTGTTAATAATTTGAGCGCTTGACGCTTCTGCAAGCCAAAAATGCAACTTGCCCGTAAACATGGCGTCTATTGGAACTACCTATAGTACGACAGGTTGGCATTTCGAATACATGTTCATGCATGACTTTAATTGCCTTACCTTTGAACAAGCAAAACAAACATGGATACCAACTGCACAAAACTGCCCATTCCGCCGGCCATTTAAAAACATTACGGAAATAATAGATAACAATTAAGTTAAGAATGTTCTTCCTTTTCCATTCTAATCTGTCAGAAACAGCTTTGTATAAATTATGCCTTACAATGCTTGCTTAATAGAATTGATGTCCACAATCTAATAGAAAATCTTTTGGAGACGCAGTAGGCGGCCAGCAAGACTTCATTGACCTCCGAAAAAGATGTGCGCATGCTCAGAACTACATATGTCTGCTGCCACCTAGCGTTCTGAAGTCTCTCACCGACTCAACGTCGTTTAAATTTGAGATTTCTTTTTACTGACACGCTGTTTTTAATAATACCGAAATATTAACAAAGACACGGTAAATCTGGCTTCATTTTTGCATCACGAACTTCCATATGGTTTGTATTCAAATGTCGTGTGTAGTTTGAGGCCCTTCCATCCTTATTAGAATCAATTATCAATAACCTGTCACGGTAGTACCTGGGTTACCTAAAGAGAATTATGATACGTAAACACAGACAGCTTGAGGCTTACCCAATTATAACTGTTTCCCCAATAAGGAAGAGTCAATGTAATCATAATACCCATCTCCAAAAAAAACCAAATTGCTAAGCACAGCCTGATAATACTTCTCAGACGAATATAAGGGTTACCAGCGAACAGTATTACACTTACAGTACTCAAATCAGCTTTCGCTAAGCTAATAAACGAGTACGGCGACACTTTCTGCTTAACGCTTCTAACAAATTAGGGCTATGAGTTTACTCACCCACGGGGTCACTCTCTCTCGGATCACAAATTGGACCTGACATTCGTGATTGGGTTTTTGCGCAATAAATTTCGCGTTTCCCTCCTTATTTCCCTCGACATATACCTCTTATCTGGTCGCCATCTTTATTTCATTTGCGATTACTTAAATTTCCTTCGGATGGCCTGAGCTCTAACAGTTTTCCTGCAGTGTTGTGTGATTTCATAATACCGACACTTTTTCTTTCCAAATTGAGTGACTGGAATCCAGTCTAACGCCATGTGTGAATGTTTCTTCATCACGTTGTAGGAACTTCCGTTTCCTTTTTTATGGGATTTTTATCACACCCAGTCTGGGAGCAGACTCATGCCAAATGTACTGTGGTTACAATAGGAATTGTTGTAAACTCATGGTCCTATACAAACTATTTTTAGTTCGTTACTCTGAATGAATGTGTACTTTGAAAAACTCCCGGGTCTAAATTGACCCAGTTCCGTGTCCCAGGGGTCTTGACCCATTTCTGGGTCAGTGTGACCCGGAATATGAGTTAAAATGACCCATGAATGAGTCAAACCGACGAAGGATCTGAGTCAACATTCCATTTTCTAACCAGTTCTCTCGGGACAGCCTGACCGAGGCCCATTGGAACCAGAGGCAGTCCGTTCTGACCCGGGAGTTCGATGTTGGCACTCACAGTTCGATGTTGTGGAAGCAGATCTCAAATGGGCATGCAGTAGCATGAGCTTTGAAGTTGGAAACAAACACAACCTCGGAATGACATTTTGATGCTCCTCTGTTAAGCCACACACAGTAAAGAGTTTCACCTGAGAACGTCTTCCTAATGTCCCTCTCCATTATTGACGTCAAGTTCACCACAAATATCCCTTTTATCTTAAGTCATCGCTTTGATTGCAGGGACAAAAGTGCAAAAGGTGCATCCCACTTGTCCCTCGTTTATGTATCCTCCCTTCGAGGCATTTGTTTGGGCAACTAGCCAAGGAATGAACTTTGGCCCTGGCCCCTCATTCTAGAACCGGAACCTCACAGATGTTATAATTCATGCGGTTTAAGGACCCTGTGATTACAAATTCAGGAGGTTTACAGACTCCGTATCACCAGAAATACGAAAAATAAAAACATGGACTTTTTCTTTCACCACTTTGATGGCAGCATTTCTTCTTTCAAGAAAATTTGAAGGATCCGGGACATTTTTGAGAAAATCCTAAAACCAGGAGGAAAATCCCGACAAACCACATGCCTGCTAGCCAGGGGAAGTCACCAGCAGGATTGGCCACAATTCAAAACCTGTATCATACACTTTTTACCTACAGTAAGCCATCCACATGGGTGAGATTTATTGCTGACAAAAAGGTCTGAAACTAGGGTTCCAAGTTTAGAGGGTAAAGTTGAACTGACAGCACTTTTCGATAACCACAAAACTAATAAATTTCAAAGAGCTTTCAGGAACAACATCCTCAGCACAAAAGAGGTAAATCAAACAGCATAAATCTCCTTATAATATCTGAAGAAAATAACATCCGATTTGCTTAACCATGCGGAAAAAACAAGAAGTCTGAGTTCAGATAAAAGTGTACAATTTCTTATCCCTGCATTATAAGCTAAATCGCCCCACCCGTGAAGTCTGGG
>CM021535.1:5829982-5845053 GCA_010994315.2 Pisaster ochraceus
TATCATTCTCTGTGCTTGTTCCGTGAGACAGCTTCAAGGTGAAGTGATCAGCAGCCGCGAGGCCATGGGTCATCTGAAACGAGTCATGGACGTTGAGGATGATACACAGCTGCGTGTGGGGCGTGCCTGCTCGCAAATCTATCAGAAAGTGCAGGTACATTTACAGCTCTAAATCCTCATTATCTGTCTCTTGATTCATCCTGTTAAATTCACCTGTGTGCCTATATCGAAAGTATCTTTTACTGGGGTTGTACATCAACATTATTTTTCCTAAACGTTGAAACAGAACTTGTATCTTCTGCTTAATCGTTTAACGTTTCTACCAATTTTACTCCGAACTATGAGCCAGTCTGGTAGATGCAAATGTCTACACACTTTCCAGGATTTTTCAGGATAAAAAATAGAACAGAACAGCCAGTCTTCATGCAGTTACAAAACCACAAACTACATGTGTGGGGCGTACACAAAGCAAAATGTACAACAAATGAAAGGGGATTGAAAATGATGTAAATTACAATTAAATTTTACCACCAACTTGTGTACTGCTATATCAATCAGGCATGATATTACTTTTGTGTAATTTCCGTTTTTTTTGCCCTTGGGAAAAATCTGAAAAACCGTGATTAAATAACCTGAAAAGTCTATTCAAGCCTATACCACATGTACTTGTAGGGCAGCCCTTGTAATTTCTTACTTCTTGCCGAGCACCAAATATCACGCCTGGTAAATTGTTCTTCCAGCAGTGCGACTTTCATACTGTGGTTCATAATGAGACAAACACCCACCTCCAAGATAAGGTTATTATTTACCTATCCTTCTTTTAGGACACTAAACGTGATCTCCAGCAGCTCCGTGACCTTGTGAGGTCAATACCCAGTAAGATGACCTTTGACCTGACTTCACTCCAAGACAAAGCAGCCACTCTCAGTCAGTCGCTCATTACAGATAACTTGGATATGAAAGGTATGGATGAACAAAACGTTGAAACTTGGTATTATTTTGATCTCATTTCTCAACAACTTTAGATTTCTAGACAGTTTTGCAGTTTATTCTTCATCATCATCATCATTATTGATCGATTGCCTACAACTTGCATTTGCATCAGGCTCGATGATCAATGTCTTGAGTTCGTCAGCTTGCAACAATTGCATGATGTAAAACGCATTATTATACTTCAAAACTACCACTATCAATATAATTATGATGTTATTTCTTGGGATACTAGAGCTGAAGGAGAGGTTGGATGAGCTGGAGGAAGGAATCAAGACTGCTGAAGAGAGATACACTAAGGAGAAAAAGAGCAGAAAACAGCTCCACAACACACTGGTGGTAAGTTAGGTTGATTGTTGCTAAAGTTATTCTCGCAATGAACAGATAAAATGCAAACACAATAAAAAAATTGCATCAAACAAAATTCTAAAACGTGAATCATTGAATAAAGTTTATTGGTTTAGATTTCATGGGATACTCTTATGTGACTTACATGTAACTGGATCATTTCACATGAATTATTTTGTGTGTATTTTTGTGTTTGGATTCTTGCAGGAACTACGAGGTAACATCAGAGTACACTGTAGGTCCAGACCAATCATGGCCCGAGACTCTAGGCAGGGCTCACAACTGGAGCAGGTGGTTCATGTAATTGACGATGTGAGTACAAATATATCATTTGATAAAGCTGCTAAGTAGACAAAATAAAAGACTTCAGGCACCCTGTCACCATGGTCAAGTGGTTACACTGCAGGACTTGCAACTACAAGGTTGTGGGTTCAAATCTGGCCTAAGCTAAGCACGGATTTCACAATGATTGGATTAAGTGTTGCCTAGTTACTGAATCACAATCGATTGATGTGTGCAATTTGTAATTATAGAGGTTAAACCAATGTTTGTATTAGACAGTTGTCAACTTGGCATTTACATTCCCTTGAGGAAGTTTTGCCGAGTTCCCTTGTGGGGAAGATCACCTAAACGAACCCTGTTTATTTTTAATTAGCGAAATTATTTGTGCTAAGCAGGTCTTTAAAATTGTTTAGAATTGTTGTTGTTTATGTGTACAGCTGATGTATACTTTATTTTATTTACTTTTTGTTGTGGCAGGAAAACCTCTCCGTCAAGTACAACAAACCAGGGTCTGGAGCCACCAACAAAATGTTTGAGTTTGAACAGTGAGTACAAACAAACAAGACACTGCATTTTCTACTTTTAGCAAATCACGAAAAAATAAAGAATAGTTATCAGATCTGAATAAACATATATAAGTGACAGCATTTCACACAATAGCATTAGTACCAATTGTATACTGACTTACATTAACCCATACAGTCCAGATTCCTGCTACCAGTTACTCAAGTAAAAGATTTAGAAGAACTTGGGCCTGCAGGCCATCCCATATAGCCATTGGTTGTTACAGGGTCAGGCATTCTAATCTTATCCAAATCTTATCCAGCAATGAGAGGTTCTAAGTCCCAACAGCATACAATAGGAGATCAGGAAAGGGAAGGATTTGGGCCGCACTCTAGCCACACTGCCTTTTCTATAAAGGGTTATTTAAGCATTACGTGTACATATTTACTTTAACAATAATTATAAATATTTGGATTCAACTTTTTTTCTGCATCTTTACTTTCGTCCTTTTCAGTGTTTACTCGCCACAAGATGTGCAGTCTGATGTATTTGAGGAAGTACAACCTTTGCTGACATCACTTCTTGATGGGTGAGTTTATTGCTTTTGAAATGTTGTCCCTTCAAGGCTGTTACTTTCAACTGTTTCATCAACAAAAATTTTCGTTTTAAGCTTTCATTTCTTAATACCCCACATTGTTTTTATCTAAACGTATTCTTGGAACCCAGTTGTTGTTACTAGCTTTCATTTATGCGGCGGAGTTATTTCTTGATTGTTTTCAGTTATAACGTGTGCATCATGGCCTACGGACAGACAGGCAGTGGGAAGACATACACCATGCTCGGAGATAACTACACTGACCTGCACAGAGATATCGGTGAGGAGTTAGATGTGCATCCATCGGATGGAGTCATACCAAGAGCTGCAGTGGAAATGTTCAAGTATGTACATAAAGGTGTCCCCAAGGTTCAATGTTTGGTCCCTATTAATATGTACATGTAGGAGTAATTGCTCATGCAAAAGAGGTACCACAGGGTTCCATAGTTTGCCCTTAAACTATAAAACCCCAACAGGTTTTTGAATATGAGTGTTGTCAAACTAAAACAGTAGTGGTATGAGAAATACCCTTTAAGGGATAGCAAGAGCAACAAAACCAAGCTGACTTGAATGTTTATGGAGTTGTTCTAAGTAAACTATGTTTCAAGAGAAATTAGGACAACATTACTTTCTATTTTGTAGCACTTTTAATAATCACAGTTAGTTTCCTGACCGAAGTGCAAGTTTCAGTTTAGCTACAACAATAAATTAATGGTAGAATTAACTTCACATACATGCATTTTGTGCCATCTCTTTGCAGATTGATAGAAGACAAGCCAGCCAACAGTCACAGCCTTGAAGTGTCCGTCGTTGAGGTGTATAACAATGATATCCGGGACCTGTTGGAGCCTGATGCTGGTGTCGTCAAACTCAATCTTCGCACTGGAGATGATGGCTCAATGGAAATACCGTCACTTACACAAAGGTAAGGCAATCAGTAATTTCACCTAAAAGGTATAAGATGGTGAGAAAGCGCTGAAGTTATCTGTGGTAAAAGAAATCATTATGTCCTAGTTTGTGTTATTAGTTGTTATTTTGTATTGTGCACTTGCTAAGTGAGTTTCAAAACAATTTTGATTAAACCTTATGCATTGATATCATCATACTGCCATCAGAGCAGTAAAACGACTGATGAGACAGCGGAAATGCAAATCTATTTATGGGCAGCGCACAACCTCCTTTTTACCTCTAGCAGAGGGCGCAGTTCTCAAATGACATCATAGGCATAAGGTCTATTCTAGATGAGGTTTCCATTGAAACCATTCTCCAGAGATTTCCATAACAAAGTACTTTTTTCCTATTCAATTTTATAAGGACCTTAGTAAAAATACTACAATTTAGCTCATGAGTAACTTAAAACAGGTATTTCAAGTACTAAAGAAGAAATATTTGAACAGCAAAAAGTGTGGATAAACAAACGCCCGCTGTAACACATCTGAAATAATATTATTTTTCTGTCCTCATTTCAGACAAGTGGAAAGTGCAGCTGAAGTGGTTGGGATTGTACAGCATGGGATGCTGCACAGACATGAAGACGCCACGTTTGTACACGCTCACTCCAGCCGATCCCATCTCATTGTAACACTCACCGTCACTACCTACCCTAGAGGGGCACCAACCACAACACCAAATGTATCTAGGAGTGCTTCACCGGTAGCTGAACTCCCATCACCAGGTAAAAAAACCCAGCACCATCATGTTTGTTAGTCTCTGCTGATCAGTCCTCTAATTCATCATCATCATCATCAAGGCTTTAGTTTGTCCACCTGTAGGACAAAGCCCCTCCTCATAAAAACTTAAATTTACCTCTCTCTCTAGCCACTCTGGTCCATCTAGCCGTGCCCATGTGTGCTGTTATTTCATCTCTCCATCTTCTCTTTTGCTGTCATTTCTTTCTCTTGCCTGTTCTAGGTTGCCATTCTGTCAATCGTCTACTCCACCTGTTGTCTTGGACCCTAGACACATTGCCTACCCATCTCCTTTTGATCTCCTCTAATTACCTGTTTACATACAACAACAAGCAGAAAGTATTAATGGTTGCAAACTGTTTACCAAACCAAATTGTCCTGTGGATAAAATGGAAAGATAGTTAATGGCCCTACCTTAAGTCTTTAGACATAGACATTTCAAAACTTGTATACAAAAATACCTTGTAATTTTGTTTACTGCAGGAAGTTTCCCATCCAAGAGCGTGAGGCGTAACATGTCGATACCTGCCATCTCATTCCAAGCAATCTCCTCCCTGAGTGGAACGCAATCACCGATCCAATCGGCGAGTGGTACACCTGTTTTCTTCCCTCAAAGCCAGCCAGGCGTCGTTAAGACCAAGCTGCAGCTGGTGGACCTGGCAGGAAGCGAATGCGTTGGTGAGTATCAAATTTCAGATTAGCTGAGATGAGCGGTCTTGTCCGTCGAACTCGACGTGCAGGGTTCTACTCCCTGCACAGTTCCTCTTCAATTTTAGATTTCCTTTCCTCAAAGGACCCCAAACTACCAAGTATGAGGTGCTATTATTATAATTGTATGAATTTGCTACAGGTATGTCTGGGGTGACAGGTGCTGCCTTGCGAGAGACCTCCCACATCAATCGGAGTTTGTCCGCTCTGTCTGATGTACTAGCTGCCTTGGCCGAGGGCAGGTCTCATGTACCGTACCGTAACAGCCGTCTTACACATCTCTTGCAGGATTCCATTGGTGAGTCAGGAATATTTGGGCTCAATTGAAAACACCTGCCAAATTATATGAGCTGAAAACCAGTCAGGATCATGTTGCATTTGGACCTCATATTAGTACCAGATTTGTCAAACCACCAGTTTTTTTCAGATTCACCACAGCTCATTGAGATATTTTTGAAAATGCTGTTACAGCAAACCTCACTAGATCACGGTTACACTTTTATCTTATTTTGACTATAAAAATAGAATGCATTATTACTACATACATACATGTACTTGTACAGACCAGCTGCTTTAACTTGAAAGGCATGCAACTACTGTAACTCGAAGGAACGTGCAAGGCACAGCAAGTCTGTGTACCATCTTGTTCAGTTTTCAATGGCACGGCTGATGAGAAAAAGGAAACAAAAGAGGAATCGACAACTGAAATATTGCAGCCTGCATAAAGCAATGCCCATCTTAGCAGCCCTGAAATAGTCTTGCGAGGTATTCACCCACACCTTTGGAATTCCCTTAACATGCAGGCGGTGATGCTAAACTCCTGGTACTCTGCTGCGTGTCACCGACACAGGCTTTTGCAACAGAGACGCTACAGTGTCTTGGATTTGGAACCAGGGCAAGACAGGTGCAGCGGGGACCAACTAAAAAACGCAGTGCGTCTGGTAACAGTAGCATAACCAGTAGTGGTAACAGTCACCCAAGTAAGTGCGCTATAAATTGTATGTAGCCTAATGGCACAGCCATATATACACATATCATCTGCTCAATGTACTTGAAAATGATTTCAATTATTTGATTAAATTTAAATTTGAAGTTTTATTACATTTCAGTGAATAGTTAATTGTAGGAATACTTAGGATCAGAAACTTTATGTTTTGTCTCTAAATGGTTGTGTGTTGACTCCTTACATTGAATGCACGTCCACCGTTTCCGTCATTTTGGAGTCAATTTCTTTGTGAACATTTTGACTCAAAAAATGGCGGGCAGGATATAGGTGCGTGTAAGTGTGCTGGGTGTCGTGAAATGGGTCAATACTTAATACTATTGCATCTCATTGTGTTCTTCTTGGCCCTTCAATACAGAAGGAAAAAGTTTTTTTTTTAACATGTGACTTTCAACTTATTCATCTTAGGTCAAGGAGGTGATATGTCACCCATAGCTATAGCCAGAAACAGGGGCCATAGAGCGAGTATTGCAGTCAGTAAGTATGACTCTTTCAGTCTTTCCAAACATAACATCTTGGGAACAAATTCTTATTTCCATATTCTTGAAAAAGATTTATTTAAAAATTGTTCCGAATCCTACCCTTATTTTTCTTTGAAAAATGCTTTACTGTTTGTTGTTGAGTGTTTAGCTCAACAGACATGAGGATTTTTATGGATATTTGAGATGGTGCTTTATTAAGATACCTTTAAATGTGATTGAGCTTAATTCAGTTATGTGTACACAGCCTTCACAAAATGAGAACCTGAACAGTTTCTGTCTTCTGTAGAATCAAGTTGTACAGGACAAATATTAATTTTGACTTTTCCAACTAATAGTCTTGTAAACAATACTGATTCTATCAGTAATATTCATATTGGCTTCTGACTTGCATCCCCGAGCAAAGATATGGACAAAATAGGGAGACTACCAACATGAGGGCTAGATCGATCAGTTGGTAGAGCACTGGCATATTAGTAACGAAGGCTGCAGGGTATGTCCCCACTATAGTAAGTTTTTCTTTGCTTAACCTAAAATTTACCCAGTCAGTTTCCCTTGTGCTTTTATTACTTGCAAAATAATACAAATGTCAAAGCTATACCCACAACTTTCAAATGTAAATTTTTCTGGAGGCGGGATTGAAGTCTGCAGTTACTTCAGAACTCCTGAACTGTGATTGGTTATAAAAGTTAATGGTAGTTATTCATGAAAGCGAAAAATTATTGGTCGGGGATTTAATGATGGAGGGTCGGAGGTCACAATTGACTAACGAGTGTTTATCCCGCAGCCTCTTCTGGATCCTTACTACCTGTCCCTCGACTCCTCAAGGAATCCCATATGAGACACAGAGGTGAAGATATCTGCTACTGAGTATAACGCACCTGCATTTGCACTAACAAGCAGTTATACTCACCGCACACGGCACTATTGTCTTTATAAGATGCCCGTGCAAATAAAATTGTTGAAAGTAACTTGAGCGTTTGGAGATCCTGTAGTTGTTAAAGTTCATTTGTTGAAGATTATATACAGCCAGCATTCGCACTAATAAAATTGTTCTCATCATAGCACCCATCACTAATAGTACCAGTCGTCGTTGAACCTCATGGAAAAAGAAGTCGCCTTTTTAAAGGCAAAAAATCAAATTAGATTTTGCACTTGCAGAACCATTGACTTCTTTTTATTAAAGTAGTTATCCCTGGGTGTTCCTTCTGGCTACTGCTCATGGTCATTCATTATTGCCCTCCAGAGGGCCACATGCCAGATGACCAGAAGGACACTTAAAGTATGTGCTGTTGTTTGCAATTTTTAGAACATTGCTTTGCAAGCTTTTTTTGGTGCAAGGGGCTCATAACCATTCCAAATTTCGGCAGCACTTGCAAATAACTTTCAAGATCCAGGTGTGTTTTAATATAGCATCTGTTGCCGAGGGTGTGGCCAACATTTTTAATTAAGAACTTTTACTCACCGCACCACATTATTAATAGCTTAAGTCATGATGTATCCCCTTGCAAATTTATGCCATGTTTATAGTTAAATATCAAATGGCATAGGGTTCAAGCATTGGTTAATGCATTGTCTAATAACCGCCAGCATTTGCACTAAACAAGAAGTTTAGTTTATAGATCCATCCAGCACTAACAGTTTCATTCTAGCGAAAGATCTCTTACTAATTTTATGATGCCATCTGAATATTGTTAACATTTTTATTGGTTGGGAAGGGGGAGATCATGACGTGTTTTAATTAAGTGTCTGCAGCTGTTTAACACGCCAGCACTTGCACATCACAAAATTGTTTTATTCACAAGCTATCCAGCATTCACAGGAATACTGATCACCCAAACACCAAAGTTTACACGAACATTTTCATGACATGAATTTTACCCATATTTAAACTTGCACTTCATAGTAAGTGTATGAAATCCAGTTTAACAATTGGATAAACAAAGACAAGACATGCATGAAAAATAGAAAATACAAATCCAGAACATTTTTGAGGGAGTGGGGACGGGTTGACCCCCCACTCGTTGACTAAACTCATTACCATACATGCCATACCACATGCTCAAACAAGTTGCACTAAATGTAGAATAACAATCCAATGAGCTGCACTTTAAACACAAGGAACGCATGTAAACCAAAACAATTTCTGCTATCTCTGCTATCATCTGATCATAGCTCTCGGTGACGATTGTTTTGTTTTGTTTCTACCCAAGGGAGTGTGCCAAATTTGGAGACACAACTGGCACAGTTTAATGCTGGTCGACGATCTCCAAGACCTGCACGTCCTGCTGTCAACAGGAGTGACAGCTATCATAAGTAATGGGCCTAACTACAGATCAAAGCTACATGTACTTCAAGTTGAAAGCTCTGTCGAGACCAACCACCAAGGGAAATCATGGTCAGTTGTGTGTCGACCAAGGCTGCAAAGTAGCGGCCAAAAAAGTATAAGCGTAGTAAATGGGGCCAACATAGAATGATGTCGATCTCTTAATTAAGTGTGACAAATTTGTTATCACACGTGCGCTTGTGGAATACGGAACAATAGCGCTTCTGCGTCCTATACACTGTATCCAACTTCAACCTCGTTGGATACGAGATGCATAAGCGCTATATACTCTTCCAGAATCCACTCATGTTTGTGTGATAATTAACAGTGTATAGTATCTGCCAATATTATTTTTTCAAATTAGAAATAAATTGTCAACATTAATATTGTTTGTGTATTTATTTGCCTCCATTTTTCTCCATTATGGTGTTTTTATGCTGTGAGCCCTCTGAGTTTGGTACAAAAGTTGGGTAGAAATTAACAACTAAATAAAAATAAAATTGTGTTTAACTGAACCTGCATTAGCAAATGTCTTCGAAACAATTTGTTTGTCATGATTGTAGAGCTGTGGGCATATTACAAATACATTTGTAGTTTCACATAGTTAGCAGAGCAAGTACTTGTGTGTACTGGATATTAAGCAGTGTATGTGCTAACCTGTTTAGAAGAACATTTTTTTCCAGAGTTAGAATTATTTTGAACTTTTAGCTTTTACAATGACTTTTTTACATATTGAGTGTCAGTACTAAAGTATGTAAATACTCAACATGTACATTAGATGTACATTGTATGTAAATAACTTAAGGAGTTTGATGAAATAAAGTATATAATAAAACATCAAAATTTGAATGTTTTTTTTTTCTTCATTTAAAACGTAGCAAGCTAGCTGTCAACATGTAGCAGTAATTGTTAAAATGAGGAACACTTTTCTCCCAGCTTGTGCGCATGCACACCACATGTACATCATGTACATGTTGGTTCCCTGGACCCAAAACTCACTTAAATGAGAACACAAACGTCTTGAATTTACCTTGGAATCAAAACCGACATTTATTGCTGGATAAACTTGCATATTCTTGGGCAGTTTTTCACCTAGATGTATTTATAAAACAAAAACCACCACCACCACAAGTACACATTGCCAAACACAAAAGGCACAGATTTGTCACTGACAACAAAGTACGTATTTCACAATTTAAATCTGTACAAACCCGAGACAATCAAAAGGAAATGTACATCACTGATAAGGATTGTCTAAAAAGAAAAGCTACCTTGAGCACCTGTCTAACATTCTTCTAATTGGGCTGTGTACAAATCAGACCAGCAAGAAGTCCAGGCTCTGTGGCTCTTTTGTAAACATGTGATGTCACAGGTCACATGATCAGTTTAACGTAGCTCTCTTTGTCCTCAAAACGGCATCTTTCAAATTGTAGGCCGATGTGTCTTGCTTACAGTACAATCTGTTGACTAACTACCCGATTATTTACCATTACGAAATTTTATTCCACAATTTCAAGTAAACACGCAAAAAAGCAAAACTTAAATAATGGCATGCGATAACTATTACATCACAAAATGTACAATCAAAATTCATTGAGTGAAATATTTAAGAACAGAATGTCACAATAATTTTTTTTAAAGTACACATTGTAGGGCTAAAACGAATGTTTAAAAGAAACTTAACTATTTATTACACAAATTTTCAGCATGAATAGGAAAGAAGAAGAAATTCAGTTTTAGATGCGGAAGGAAAACCCACACATTAAAAGGACTGAAAACCCAACCCATATGAAAGGCTTAGAGTCTGAAGTGGGATTCAAACAGGAGTCCACAGAGGTGAAAGGCAGGGACAGAAACCACTGAGCAAACTTGATGACATTTTTTTTTCAGTTTCACGGCAAACAGATCCATAAAAATTTCCTTCCTCAACAGTTACTGTATTTTGAGAAAACTTAGAAACAATCTGTCAAGTGTATTACTCTAAAATTAATCTTATATTAAATTTCCTTCCTAAACAGTTACTGTTTTTTGAAAAACTTAGAAACAATCTGTCAAGTGTATTATTCTAAAATTAATCTTACATTTATAGCTAAAGAATAAATAGAAGTCTACCGTCTACACAGAAAGTGGCTGTTTGGTATTTCATTCATCCCATAAAATAATCATACGATTGTTCAACATGTAGATCTATGGAAGACTTTTGGGACACACGGTGGCAGCAGACATACCAGGTAAATCCATTGTTCTCTGGAAATGTGAGCATGCTCAGAATTACGTAAACAATGGAAATTTACCTGGCAAGTCTGCTGCCACCAAGAGTTTTGAAGTCACCCATTCCGGATAAAGATTTCTTACAAAGCATCTTGCTTTCTTCTCTACAAGTCAATTTGTTTAATTCAAAATACTTACTATAATGTGGGTTCAATTTAATAATATTCATTGCACAAGGGAAAAATATTCCTTACAAAATATTTCATCATAATTTGTCTGGCAGAAGGATGTAAAACAGAAGGATGTAAAACAGAAGGATGTAAAACAGAAGGATGTAAAACAGAAGCGTGCCCTCGGCAAAATGTTGTCAGCAAATTAATAACCCTAACCCTCCCAAATCCTCTTCAGGAAAATGTCCGATTGTGGTTGATTGAGGACTATGCACATGTAGGCCCAAATAACAATTGTTGCTTATCACTAAGCCAGCCATATCAATCTTGTACTAGCGCACACATTTTGGTGTTTGAGCAGACTGTGTTTGAGTGACCATAGAGTAGAGGATTGAGGTTGACTGTGGACAATCAGGCCTTGGGATTAAGTTTTTTTTGTCATTGTTTTTATGTGCATCAATTATTTTGCAAGAAAACTGATCAGGAAATTTTGTTCATGTTTCCACCAGTCATTGGTCAAAAACATGACTTACACATTTTCTTAAATGTGAGGCAATTTTATTGCATACAGCATTCTGCTGGGGCTGGGACAGAATGTTGTATCTAGCAGAAGGCCATGATTGTGACAGATTTACATCCCTTTGTCATTGTTTGTGGGATAAACTATGATAAATATTTACCTGATTTCAATTTACTTATTTAAATTTTACTGATTCACAATTTTTTCAAAGATATTGTCAGTTTCTTTAGACATGATACAATTTTTAAGTCAATGCATTTGAAAGATTGCATTTAAGGAGCAGCAGCTTTGCATTTTATACAAGCTTTTTCTTGCAAACAATGTATTTCAAGTAAAAATTAAGTTGATTTTCATTAAAGGGAGTGTCATAGATTGGTAAATACATGTACTCCAAAAATTAGCCCATAAAAACCTAATGGGGGACTTTGGAACGCTAGGTGGCAGCAGACATACCAGGTAAATTCATTGTTCTCTATAATGTGCGCATGCTCAGAACTGCGTAAACAATGAAAATTACATGTACAATGTAAGTCTGCTGCCAACTAGCGTTCCAAAGTCTCCCATTGGTAAGAAGTACTGCAGCTGCTGATAGTGATGGCACAAACTTTTTTGAGAAAAGATTCGCTTCAAATTCAAAGTGAATATGGTTTGGATAAGTTTTCACCCCAAAACACTTGTATCGTTTTTTTAGTCTGAGGTATGGTGTCCGCAAATGCTGCGGCCAGAGATGTGGCTGGTACCTGCTGTCACCTCTCTATTAAGCATGGATGGATTTGACATTCTTGTGAAAATACCGTGACAATTTCGTGCTTTGTTTCTCAGCAAGTAGACACTGAACTCGGCTAAAACTGCCACCTGTGACTTTTATTGTGTCTTTCTTTATAATTGTGCTTATAAATCAGCATTACTTTGACAAAAACCAATCTATGACCCTACCTTTAAACTTTATAAATTATAAATCTGGCAGAGGTAGATTTGACTGCAAGTGATTGGCCTTGCAGCCGACAGTTAAAAATTAAAAGCTCATTTGGAAACCCCCCAAAAAGACGAATAAGATCTTTGTCTTCCAAAACCAAACGGGCTGGGAAATAGATTCAAATGAACGAAATAAAACAGACAATTATAAGATTCTGTAATTTACCATACCATTAGGAATTTTTAGTAAAAATTGAATCAGTTATCTTTCTTTGCTTTCTTTTTCTGTTTCTTAGTCTTTGGTTTTTCTTGCACGTTCTTGGCCTGGTCATTCTTCTCAACCAACACTTCCTTCTTGGTGGGTTCCTCCTTCTCCGAATCATCTGTTCCCGCAGAACTTTTCTTTGTTGGTTTCTTCTCTTCCTGCGTGTCCTTATCGATGAACTTTGTGAAAAACATCTGAACGACGACCATCAACGACGTGGCGATGAGTGTTGCTGCCCTCGGAAATGGATCCCCGAGGATGACGTGGGTGTGTATCATAAAGGCGGACGCTAGGAGGACAATGAGTTGAGATGCTTGCAAGGAGAACCGCCCAGAAAGGAGGACCATTCCTGCTCCTCCGGCCATCTCCATCCCTCCCACGAAGTTGCGGTAATCCGAGGCCTTGAATTTCTTGTCCAAGTACGTGCGCAGCGGAGCGACTCTTGCATAGTTGACAAAATGCTTTTTCTATAAAAAGTTAAATGAAAAAAATAAAATGACACTTACAAAATATATAAGCTGGAGTTACTATAAAACCACTACATTTTGCAACTTCACAAATTCTCAAATTCAAACATGTACTTTAAGTCTGCAAACTTATCAGCAATCTGACAATTTTGTTTGCACAACATTGTATGTACGTACATGTGATGTACAATCGAAGAATAACAATGAAAATTCATTTAAACCAATTTACACTACATGTATAAATGTATAGATATTTAATGGTCATGATGGATGCCCTAGTGCTTGGTGACCATCGCCTGATGTGTTTAGTGCTCTTGCACAGTCGCAGTCTCAGCCCATTCCCTTCCCAAGTTGTGATAATCTGAACTGTAATTGCGATAATCGATTTCTAAGCCAATTATTAGAGATGAGTAGGCTGGTTCAAATCATGTTATTGTAAATATTCATACTTTTAGCAGGAGATACAGCAACAATTTAATAATTATAATTGTCATGATTGTATAATTGCATCTGGAACTTTAAAAAAAATGAGAACATCTTTCATGTCTTTGGTCGTACTTGCGATGATGCCAACAACACAAAATTAAACGAGTACAGAGCTCCAATTGCTGGGTCTTCTTCCATGTACAGTAATAAATAGTCTAATAGAAGAAGTTAACGATGAAGAAATACCCATACAAAAATAACACTGTTTTTCAAATAAGTTTCCATATGTCTAAAAGTTGTTATGATCAACGAATATAATACTTACATGTATGTATTAATAAAGAGTAAGACAAGGGAGATAATCGACATTTATAATTTATTAATAATGATTAATAATATTATTAACTTGTTTAAAATATGGAGAAGACTCATTGTAAATGTTTAATTTCAGTAAATATTGTATACCATATCATTATAATAACAAACAATACAGAGGAAGGAAATACCAGGCACACATTAACACATTATATTACATTTATAACAATTTAAACAATAACATGTTTTACCATATTCAAATGTAAATCTGCATTCAACTTTGGATTGATCTTTCCGAAGCCGTTGTAGACAAAGAACAGTCCGAGAACTGTGGCAATGAACTTCATCGTATGCCTCGCCATTTTCTCTCTTTGTGCCGTGAATTATGCAAGCAAAAATGCAGACTCCAAAACTGACGAATTTTACGCCTTCTTTTGCAATTGCCGGCAGCTCCGTCTGGGTTCGTGTAGCTCTGCTCTGCAAAACCTCGCAATTAAAGGACAAGGGAATTGTAAATAATATATTTGTGAACTTTGACCCGCGGAACCATGTGCGTAAAGCTTGTTATCCTCGCTCTCAGGGTTACACAAAAGTGTACGTAAAACATGTACTGGGACTCGGTGAGTCGATGCACTTTTGAGTACAAGGATCTCCTCGATCATCAGCCGCGGCGTGTGTGTTGAGAGACAGTCAAATAAATTCCATCAATATTTCAATAAAAGAGAGCGTAATATTGGAGTATTCTTTACAAGGCAGTATTTGTAAGTGATTTTCCTTTGGTATTGAAATATATGGAACAATGTTACAATTTGGTGATGATTATAATCGAGATTCAAGTATGGTGACCAGTTTCCGGACT
>CM021535.1:5854941-5866401 GCA_010994315.2 Pisaster ochraceus
CGCAGGACAGTACCCTCATTGTGACCGGATCGGCGGACCGTAACGTCAAGATCTGGGGTCTTGATTTCGGTGATTGTCACCGGTCGATGTTTGCCCACGACGACAGCATCATGAGTCTTCAGTTCGTGCCCAAGACGCATCTCTTCTTCAGCGCCGGTAAAGACAAGAAGATCAAGCAGTGGGATGCGGATCACTTTGAGCTGATCACAACGTTAGAGGTGAAGATTATGTACAAGGGGCCACAGTAAATCCACTTACTTTGTATTAAGCACCAGTAATCTTATTTTTAGCTTCTGTGTTAAATTGTGCACCTTGATCAGAGCCTGTTATGGAGCATACCGGTTGAGACGTTGATATGTCACATCCCAAGCTCCTTTGAATCACTACTCCCAATGTCTTTCTGTACTATAAAATGATATTTTGTCGATAACATCTCTTTCTGTATTGTTAAAGGGCCATCATGCTGAAGTATGGTGCATTGCTGTTAGCCCAAATGGCAATTTCCTGGTAAGATTTTGTAGTTAACCACAGGTTTTCATTTATTCCCCCCCCCTCCCATTTTCTTTATATTTGTCATTAATAATGACTGCAATTCAAAGAGAAGGTTAAGGTATCCCATGCAGGGCCCCTGTGTTTTATTTTAAGATAGAGTGATAAAGCGTTAACTGTGAACCCTGAATTTAACGAGGGAGTAAGTTTAGCTGTCGGTGAATGATATGATGATGATGATGTGCATACCAGGTACTTTGGCGCCATTTTGTCAAAAGCTCATTTTTGCTAGTACTTCATCAGTAATAACTCGGCCTCTCTACCATGGGCAGCGCATCGGGAATCGATACCTCTCGTCACTACCTCTGGTAGGGAGGTCCTGGTAAACAATGCTGATTGGCTCCCAAAAGTGACTGCTTTGCGCACATGCTTGTTAAAAACTTTCAAGGACTTGTATGGCACTTGTAGGACACTATCAAAATGCAAGTATTTTGATGCAATTCCATAAAAAAGAATCATGTTTTTACACGGTCACTTTAAACTGCATACAGTTAAATATATCACATGATCAAAGAAGAATGAGAAAGGACCAGTTGCTCTTTGATTTGATGCCCCTTTTGCGGCTTGCACATAAAGAGTGGACTGGCCACATGTGGCAGTATATGGCATATTTTAATTAACTAATACCAGAGGTTATGAGCGAGCAGCGCATGCTGGAAAGAAAAGGCTGCGGTGATTTCGGTTCCTCTGGGAACAAGGTTGGTTATACGTGATTTTTTTTGTTTTGACACTCCAGGTGTCTGGGTCGCATGATAAGTCACTGCGTCTCTGGGAGAGGACTCAAGAGCCTCTAGTTCTAGAGGAGGAGAGGGAGATGGAGAGAGAGAAGGCTGCAGAGGACGCCATCGCTCACGAAGAGCAACAAGTGGTAAGAATCCACTCTGTTATTATTCTTTTTGGCTAGTGCCAACTGCAGGGTGGTCTTTGCCCAGCTGGATCTTGGATTGACACAACCACACCACTTTATCCTTCTTTTCATTCAATTTTAAATCACATCATTGAGGACTCTTTAATATTGAGTTTGACCAGGAAGTCCTTGACCAGCATCAAAGACTTGCTTACATTGAGACCAAGTCATCAAGACTTTTCAAGACAAAACAAATAACAACTTTTGCAGTTTTATGTCAATGATAATAAACCTAGCAGCAGGAACTAGAGTGATTAATTCTTTTTGTTGTTTATTGGGTGTAGCTTCCAGGTCAGGTCTCAACAAGTGAGGTAGGCACGGCCGGGAGGAAGACTGTGGAGACGGTTAAAGCAGCCGAGAGAATCATGGAGGCTCTAGAGCTGTTCAAAGAAGAGACTGCCAAAGAGAAAGAGCATAGAGAGATCCAGCAGGCTCATAAGAAAGCGGTAAGAGTCGTCCATCAAAACAAATTCTGTAGACATGCACATGACGTCATTTTGTGTAGGGTGCCCTCGGCTGGAGGTCAAACGAAGATAGCTCATTGGCTGATCTTGGGTGCGGCGCGTACGTACTGCATGTTTTCCCATGTTTCATCATCATTTTACCTTCAAGATGGCGGCGTGATGACATCAATGCATAAAGTTCATAGACCCCTTGCATGGGCCGCCATTGCTGGGGTCAAAGAGTGAAAATGTGCAGGCATGTGTGCCACGCGCAACTCTCGGCCAATGATAGTCACCCCTAATAAATGGGGGACAATTATACATGTAGAAGTGATTTTTATCTTCTGGTGCACTCCCAACCAAACCACCGTTTCATTTTGGAAACTGAATTCTAAAATTGTAATTTGCTCATTGAAGGCTTGATATACATGAGGTATCAACTGCGTCTTTCCTTGATTACAGATCCCACCCATGAAGATGCATCCCATTCTTCAGGCGTACGGAAACATATCGGTAGGTGTAACAAATGGTACTGTATCCTGAAAAATACCAAGAGCTCATCCTGACCTAGGGTCT
The DNA here is from genome assembly GCA_010994315.2 of Pisaster ochraceus. Lineage (NCBI taxonomy): Eukaryota > Metazoa > Echinodermata > Asteroidea > Forcipulatida > Asteriidae > Pisaster > Pisaster ochraceus. Next base: position 5,857,417 of record CM021535.1, read on the forward strand.
TCACTTCAAAAACGACATCTGTGTAATATACCTGTGGTTTTTTTTCCCTCTATCTCGGGCAGCACTCACATACAGTGCTCATTGCACATCGCTGTAGGTCGATTGGACCAACATTTTAAAAGTGATCTTCATGAATTGCTGTATACTGTCGTCTCTTGTTGCCAGGATTTGCCAAGTTACCTCATTATAACAGTAACATTGTTATAATAGGACAGTAAAACAAAGAAACACAAAGCAGAAGTTTGATCGGGCGGGGACTTCAGAATGCACTTTTTATAAGCAGAACCTTTTTATAACAGTGCTCTTTATAACAAGGGTTGTCTGTAGATTAGATGGGAACGGTACTAAGATTTTTTGAGTAGCATCTGAATAATGTTTTAAACGGTAGCTGTAAACAGTGGAAAGATTATAAGAGATTTCATCGTACAATTTTACCAATTAATATAAAGTAAAACAGATAATTCAAGACACCTTTTGCCTTTTGCAGCCCACAAGATATGTCCTCGATGTCATCAGGAAAGTCAAATCAAGGTACGTTGATTAGTTCTACCGGCAGCTGAAGGAAAAGTCAGTCGTGTTGTTTGGATAGACCCTATTCAGATGATGTCGCAATTTGTTTGCTCCCCATGCTGGAGTACTTTTACAAGTGCATGTCATGTCACACGTGACGAGAACTTCACAAACATGTGCTCCAAAATACAGTACGCCTGCTTTAATATCGCACATGTGCAAATTGGCAGCTTTGGCTACGGCTGGATCACGATGTCAATGTGCAGTGGCGCATAGGCTTTCCTTGACCAGCAGCCATAGCCCTTGCCGCCAATTCGGACACGGCCTGATATTTGGTGCACCAAAAAGAAGAAAAGTCATGAGACAGTTGTGGGATTGATATTCTTATTCCTGTCTGGTTTTCAGTGAGCTAGAGGAGTCGTTATTGGTTATACCCTTCAGCTATGTCCTAGACCTTCTACCTCTTCTAGAGACCTTCATTAATTCAGGCTGGCAGGTGGAGTTGGCTTGCAGGTGTCTCCTCTTCCTACTCAGGTAAACACTTTTGAAAACAATGAGTTTGTAGGAGATCATTACTACTAGTAAACTTGCGGGTACTGGTGTAAATCTCTTTTTGTGGCGTGTCGTTGCCAAGCAGTGTAGTTCACTGGACCCAAGCTCTGGTGTTGTCAGCAGCAGAGCGGGTTTGAATCCCGGTCATGACACTTGTGCCCTTGAGCAAGGCACTTAACCATGATTGCTTTGTAAAAAGTTGGGAAGGAAGTGCATTATGCTCTACCAGCCAGGCTCGTAGTGGATGATACCCACGCCGCCATCCTTGGGGACTGTGTGAAGGGGGTAACCCTGTTTCAGCCCCAGGAGTTAAGGTGGCAACGTGCCCCTGGTGGCTGTTGATTTGGGTCGATAGCCCAAATCAGTTAAGTGTAGCCCTTACCTTGAAGTGGCTGTCCGGCCTTGTGATGTTAGGTGATCTCTCATAAAAACAATGTTAAAAAAGGTGTATTGACTCAATCAAGAGCAGGTGTTGTTGTCTTGAAGTTTTAAACGGCTGACTCTGCTTGTCTTCCGGAGAGTATGTAATCTAGCAAGAATAATGTTGAGCTTACTTCCATTGTGTACGTGTTTTATATTTCCATTGATATTATTAATATTAAGTTATTTTGCTCATTTGATTTGTAAATAATCATAATTTTGTATTAACCGTGCTTTATACTGGATTTTTGTGAATGCCTTTGATCATCTTCTGACACAATTAATACAACTTATAATTATTATTGTTAAAAGTAAAATTACTCAAAATAACGATTATGTCTTTCCATTTATATATTTTGTCATTCTTTCATCCATCTTGATAACAATTTAAATAGTACTAAATCAATAATAATGGTTATCATACATGCTCACGTCTAATATTTCACACAATTTTTTTATCATGGTAATGAATTAAATTGTGACTTTACAGGGCTTTATTTGCACCCATTTTTAGTCTCTTTTGTGGAAGTCCAGGCTCTCTGGCTCACATGTAAACGTGAGAGGTCACATGTTCTTTACATCGTCTATATACAAAACATTTACAAGACTTATTTTGAAATTTGTGCTGTCAGGGTGCATCATGGTCAGATCACATCCAGTCAAGCTTTGTTGCCAATCATCGATAAGGTTCGCAGCAGCTCCATGAGGCAGGTACATCATCTCAGGGTAAGTCCAGAACACCAAATCATACTGTGCCGATTTCAGTGACAAATTTCTTGTGGCAAGCTTCATTTTACTTTTCCTACTTTAATTTGATTTCCGATGTATTTTTACCCTCAGAAAAATCTTGATTAATTAGCCAGAAAAAAATATATATAAAAGCCTTTACCATGTGTGCACGTAGGTCAGCCCTTGTTCTCAATAAAAATGTTTGTACTTTTTTTTCATTGATCAAATGCCTTGCCTGTTTAAATCATTGATCAAATGCCTTGCCTGTTTGAACCAGATACTGTTACTAGTTGGATTTGAAACTGCATGGTGGGAATTTATGTATATGTATTACTTAAAGGAATCTACATGTATCTTGTTTCAAAACTAAAGAAAACAGAGTGAGCACAGCAAGGTGTTTTATTGTTATCAAACTAATTGTAAAGAGAGCCTGTATCACCAGAAACTTGGGTTTATGTTAAAACCATTTGAACTAATGCCTCCAATCTGGGCCCAATTTCATAGAGCTGCTTAAACAAGAAGTTTTGCTTAAAAATTCTACGCACAGCAAAAAATATGCAGGATACCAGTCAAACATTATACATGCAGTACGGTATTTGGCTGGTATCATTATTCTTGTAAGCATAATGTTGTGTTGTGCTTAGCTGCTTTTTCTGCTTAAGCAGCTTTATGAAATTGGGCCCAGTTGCAATGGTTCTAGAAGTGATGTTGGGATGTTGTGATCCCTGGGTACACAGCAGTTACTGGTTAAAGTGGCTTCAGACTGGCACCCGGAACAAAGATATTGACAAAATTGGGAGACCACCAACATAGGGGCTATATAGATAGCTCAGTTGGGAGTGTTTTTAACTTTTGATTCTTCATTTGTGTTTCAGGACCAAATAGGTTTCAATCTTGCCGGTCTGCAATTCCTCCATCGTGAAGTGGAGTCAAGAAGTGACGTTCAGCTTTTTGGAGATGCCACCGTCAAGATGAAAGAGAAGAAGAAGAAGAAGAAGAGGAAGCTGATGCTCACCATGGGGACCAGCTAAAAAAAGGCAACCAATTTGAGTTGTTTTTTGTTCCTGTTTATTTTTGTGTGTGACGCATTTTGTTACACGTTTTTTCTGTTTTACTTTTGCCCTGAATGGGTGTTGTTAAGTCACCACATCAAGTACATATCAATCACCACATAATCATAGAAAACAAACAGATGATGTGGAAGATTGATCTTTTAATAAGTTGCTTTGCAAAAGAAGAGAAATAGTGTGGTATTTTTTATTACAGCTGTCTTTTCATAGCTGTTTTTTAATATGAATGCTAACAAAGTAACGAGAAATACCAACTTTGTATCGATCACGCTTTTTTGAGAATCACCAGAATATAACCGTGCGTTCTAGTAGATCCAAAGTGGACACTGTTCCAATTCAACCTTTGGGTACAAGGAAATAGGTTGCTGTTTGGCGTGTGGCCTGTTGTGGCCGAGCGGTGAAGCGCACTAGACCCAAGCTCTCATCAGCAGACTGTGGGTTCGAGACATGAGTGTCCTTAAGCAAGACCCTTAACCGTTAGTGCATCCGCCTTCGGATGGGATGTAAAGTCATAGGTTCCATGTGTCGTGTAATGCGCGTTAAAGTACCCAGTACACTTATCGCAAAGAGGTTTTCACCCTGGTGTTTTTTTTTGGTATGGCTGGCTGCAGATTGTGTAGTAGCACCTCGTAAACCGTGGGGCTTTGTCAATAAATGGGTCTTGTGTTGCAAACAAGCTCCGCAAACCCCGTAGAAAAATTCATGAGCACTTTAAGATGCTCTCGGGTGTGATAAAGTGCTTTATAAGAACTGCCTATTATTATTATTATCTTATCAAACTATGTAACTATGTAGTACTTGTGTAGTATCATTTTGACTATGCAATGCATTGCAATGGAACCCTACTTCAGGAGACTCTATTCAAATGGTGAATGGAACTAGACAATTTATTGTATATATAAATTTGCATGTACGTGTGTTCATGTACATTTATTTTGGTGTAACTACGTTAATCAGTCTCTTAAAAACAAAATTACTTACTGGCTTTAGGGTTGTCTTTTTCAAATAAAACTGACAAAATAATTGTTCTCTGATTTAAAAAAATAAACAAGGCCTGTGATTTCTCAGGATTTTTCCCTGATTTCAGGATTTTCTCAAAATCTCCTTGAGCCTTCAAGTTCTTGTGATAGAGTAAAGCAGTCACCAAAGGGAGAAGAAATAGTCAACATTGTGTCCAAACCTGCATTTTCAGTGATGCACAAAGTCTGTAAACCTCCTAAATTGTCCTGTAGTTGTGGGAGATTCCAGGTCGAGTGTAAGAGAAAACCCAGACCACCAAGCCAAGTTTCAGGAATGTTCACACACATCAAGTCGCGTCTCTGGTCAACTACGGAAGGCAGCACATTTATTGCATATTGAGTAAAAAAGCATCTGTGAACGATGACCTTCAAACCTCACTCTCCCTCTGAGGCTGTTGGCTCTGATTTGCAACCATCCTCTCTTTATCGTGGTTGGCCTCGTAGAGTGGCATACCATCATCCGCCTTCTCCACATCCAACAGATTCATAGGAAAGCTGGGCTTCTTCCCGTCCTTGTCCAACAGCGGCGATGCCAGGTCTCTGACCTCCGCGTACCGGTGATGTGTCTGGGACCTGTTCAGAGAGTCTGATTGTTCAGCTTGGTGGAGTGGTTGGTGAAAGTGGTTGAAGAAAGCTTTGCAACGTCCGAAGAACAGAATGAAGAACACCTCCACTATAATGAGATAGTTGTACAGCACTGGGAGAGGAACAAGCAAATAAACACACATTTTAAGTGTAATGCTTTAACTTCCCTCTCCATCTTTTTTTTTCTTCTCACATAGCAATTATGACTCTTATATTAATATTACACGTCGGTCATCATTCTTGCTATGTCCCTTTTATAAGACCTTGTGTCCAAGAAGGCAGGAAATGTGGCCATAGTGCAAGACCCCTTTTCAGGAATAAGAGAGGTTGATATCTCAATTGTAATAGTATTTATTTAAAAAAACACACACATTAACTTGTATGCAGGGGCGAATGGGAGATCAGTGGATTCCAACGAATTTGGCCGCCCAGTTTAAATTAAAAGTAAATATATGAATGAAAGAATTGCCCGAACTTAACGTGAACTTGTGGGAGGAAGAACTTGACCATATGGGATGCCAGTCTTAAGAGTTTTGGAAGTTGTGAAAATGTACTTAATGTGTATGGTGTTTCAAGAGTTGTATATAGGTACAGTCGACTCATGTTGTAACAAGAAAGCTGGAACTGGCTAAATTACCTCTTTATAACAGCAATGCTGTTATAAGACGACAGCAAAACAACGAAATACAAATCAGATATGAGATTTTGGACTTCAGAATGTACTCTTTATAAGCAGAACCTCTTAATAAAGAGGGGTTGTCTGTAATGTGGTTAAGTGGATGTCAAAGGGATCCTGACTTGTTGGGATCCTAATGTGGAAAACGTGACCCCAATGCAATGCATGTTGTCCGTGTTTGATATGGCCCTCCCTTGCTATCAGGAACTGTACTTACAACTCGCTCTTATACTCGGTGACAATATCCCCTTGCAAGACAGGGAGATCGACTGGGAAACGATACTGATCACAAGGCCCTGGATGCTCGGTAAGATCATGAAAACCTTCAGCAGCGAGAACTTGAGCCTGAAGTTGCCGTACATCGCTGCCAGGCTGGCGTCAGCTGCCACGTTGATTATCGTCAACGCGTACATCGCTGTCAGCGTCGAGACGATGACAAAGGCAGTGAGGTAGATGTAGGCAGACTGGGCATCAACCTGTGTGGAGACATAAAGAAGTTGTTGATCATCTGATGTGTACACAATGTACATGAATCTTGGTAGGAAGGGTCGGATGTAAGTTTGTCTGAAGTATGTTTCCCTTTTGATCCTTTTGTATTTCTAATTCGATGACGTGTGTTTAAGCGTTACATACGAAGTGTGGACCTAAGAACAAAGGAGGTCCACACTGTGTAGGGACTTGAAACACTATGTGGACTTGCACACTTTGTTACTGTGTTGAAGAGTATGATTTTTCTTAACTGTTAAGAACAAAAGAATGTCTACAGAGTGTATGAAATACAGCTGTGTGTTTTTTTTAATCAAAATGTGTGTTTAATTTGGGGTCTGTTGAAATATAGTTTAGGTGTACAGTCATCACCTTCATGTCCCCACGTGGCATTTATGTTTACACTTCTTGATGACATACCTGAGTGGGATTATAAAGCCCATCTGCCCAGAGGATAGCGGTTACAAAGAGAGTCATGGGCTGGACAACCGCTAGCTGAAGCACCGCCGCTCTCAATCGATGCAAATTGGACCTGTAGATTAGATATTGATTGAACGATTTATCAAAACGATCAACTGGGCTACTGATTGCTGAATCAGATTGGTCTCCTGATGAATTGATTGATGGATCACCGTCCACAATTCACCCCTCCTTTATAGAGTGTTGTGAACAAATTATTGTATTGTTTTCTATTCACCTGAAGCTATCTTAGGTGTTTCCGTGCATGTAAAATTAACCTTCCATCCAGAGGTGTACCTACTTGGGGTCAATGTTTGGGTCATACTCAGATTCTGTTACTGCGTCGATACTTGAAGTGAAATTGTTAACGATACCTTTTTCAGGACTTCACAACCATCTGGTTTTATTTAGAACCAACCCGAGTCAAAGTCCAGTTTGAGACACGGAATCCAGGTTGTGTTGACCCCACGATAGGTCAGGCCATAACTGGTAACCGAGAATATACAACTTACATCGTAAGTCTGATCTTCAGACAGCAGCAAGGGAAGCAGCATGCCAGTGGGGGCTGTGCCAGGGAGATCTTTGTGGTGGCTAACTTAACAACCATCTCGTCAGGTCCGCCAAAGTAGTTGAAAATTAGCATCAGAAAAATATAAAGAGACACTGCCATGTACCTAGAGCAGAAAATCAATGACTGTTGTAAGTTCACATGTTTTCGTTTACCAACTCGACAATTTAAGTTGGCTCAATCGGCCTAACATATCTGAGCACTTACTCATTGGAAGAATATTCCTTAGCTGTTCCTGTTGCATTCTTCTGTTTTAGGAGTTCACTGTTTTCTGTTTTTTAAGTGTAAGGAGATTAGGCTTCTCTCGGGTTGACTTTTTGGGAGTTCATCAATTCTAAGTTGTTACCTTTTACTTTGTTTTGTGTCTTAATCAATATTGACTGCTCTTCAAAACGTAGCTGTCCTTGTTAACTGTTAACTGGTAAGACCACTCCCCCACCCCACCCCACCCCACCCACCCACCCTGGTCAAGCAACTTTCTCTAGAATCAAGTAAGATGTAGATCATATAAACAGAACTAAAGACCGATGCACTACATTCTGATCACTTCAACTTACAAACTGGCCGCCCATGATCCCAGGATTGCTGCTTTAGGAATGAAGATGCTTGCCAGTTATGTCAAGCTGTGCACCTGTTCAACAAAGAAGATACAATTATTATTATTCCAGGTATAAAATATATCAAGTCCCTGAATATCACTAGGCAAAAATAGTTTACATTTGTCTCATTACAACAAGGGGTGTCAGACGCTTTTTTCCTTCCAGCCTCAGTTTGGGCACAATGGTTTGTATGGAAGAGAAACAATTAGAATGCGGCACCATGGTAAAGGTCTGTGGCATTGGTTGTATACCACCGCCGGTAATGCTTTTGGGCACAAAGACAGGCGTCATGTGGACAGGTTGTTTTTTATTTCTGGGCATTACAAGTTTGTGGCACTGCCCTTGTTGGTAAGAAAAAATGATTATCAATGTAACATTTGACATTTTCTCTGACAAAGATTCGAGTCCTATACCCAATATGACCCCCCCCCCCTTTGGAGGACTCGAAAAGGGACTGTACATTTGAAGTGCTTAACATAAATGCATAAGGTGGGCAAAGTTATAAGTTCTCTGTTTTCTCAACTGATAAACAACCCTTTCCCCCAAACAAAAACTGTATAATTGAACATATATATTATGTTTGTGCACGAATATAATATTGTGTAGTTATGTAAAATACCAAGTATCAAATACTTGAGGAATTTTTTTTTTTTTTTCGAGATTTTGTGACTTTACGCAACCCACAAGTCTTTCTCAAGTAATGTTTGCTCACGTACCGGTACGAGTCCCAAGATGAAGATGGTGTAGCCTCTCCGTGTGCCATACTGCATGGCTCTCATGATGCTGACGGCCATCTCCACGTACATGAGGCAGCTCAGGATACTGATGATGGTCATCGTGATCATCAAACCTTGTGACCATGGTTGGGACATGTACACTGTGGTGAAAAGATCAACACAAGTTTACAATATAACATAGTATAAAACAGTCTCATGAATCGTGCGCTGTGTTGATTTATTTGTTTGAGGTTTTTATAATCCGGAGGTCGTAGGGTCAAGTCCTGCTCTAGTCAGTTTTCCATTGTTCAATCCGAAGTTTCTTAAAGTTTACCCAGTCAGCTTCCCTTGTGGTTTACAACTTGAGGTTTGATACAGAATGAAGAACTCTAACGTCCGCGTGGTCATGTATTATCAAATAGTGTCCAATATATTTTAATGGGTGCATTCAAAGTGATAAACTTCAACATCTTATAGCCTTGAACCCTGGTACCAACTCTGATTCAGCATCGAAAAATAGACTACTGCTATTCTCGTTGGCAAAAGTTGCTCAAACACGGTCAATGTCTCTCAAAGGTTGTACTTCACCAATAATT
>CM021535.1:5891022-5901970 GCA_010994315.2 Pisaster ochraceus
ACCACAAAGTGCCTCCAGTTAAAGGCACTGTCACTTCATGCGGTTAAACTTACATTAAATCAACTCAACACACAAGTAATAAAAGACAAGGAAGCATCTAAGTAAAAGTATAACTAAGAATGATAATTTAGATGCATGCGTTAATTCAGGAACATAACTAATCACCACCAAACAAAACAGGAGGGAACCCCCACCCCCAGCACCAACCACCCCCAGATCTCAGATCACCAGGATCTTTTGGTCATTACAGTCATTTGCCAAAACTGCTAAAGTGATTATGCAATGTGTTACCTTTTACTGTGTTTGCTGTATGATTGTACAGTATATTTGTATGGAGTTGTACTCAGTGGCTCTGACTTCATTTGAGTTACTATTTTTTATTTTTGTGTGTGCTGTAGACTTGCTGTCTAATCTCGGTGATCTGGAGGTACCGTTATGAGCCCATGATAATCCTCAAGGAAGAATGGCTATGGCCTCTGGCTGGGGTCGTCTCCTTCCCAAGTGGCATACCCGGGGCTCTTGGCATCTCCATCTGGCTCCTCATCTGCAACAACATCTTGAAGAGAGGAGAGAAGATCGTCAGCCTGATGCACGCAAAGACAGAAACGTGACAGTAGGTGTTCGTTCGGTTGATGGAAAAGCGTAAATGCCCATACGTTATGAACGAAAGGGATGAGGGTGAACAGATCCAAGATTCAAACCTGCAACCTCTGTGCAAGTGCTCTACCATTCTTGTACCGATCCGGTAATAGTTCAGTGCAGGAAACCATCCAAAGTAAGCTTTAAACATGTGGTAATATAGACCATGTGACCTATGACATCACATGCTTACATAAGAGCCACAGAGCCTGGACTTCCTGCAGGCATCATTTGTACACAGCTCATTGGAAGAGAGCATTTAACTTTATATTCCATGGAGATTGCACTGTCTGATTTTTATCAACTGTTGATATCAAGAGAGGGGGCACATCTCAAAAATTGTACAGCTGTTTGTTATAATTCTTGAATTAGAGAAATTATGCCACAATATTGTACAATTATGTACAATTTTCCCTATGACCAATGTATTTGCCTGCCAGGAAGTGGCCTGGAATGCACATGGGCCCTATTTTTGTAATCTAAGGTTACATGGTCCATACCACTAAAGACATCAAAAACCAGTGTAGTATCTTGCCGGCCAATATGGCTTGGAATGTACACAGTCACTCTTTTTTGTAGACCACTAAAGAAAGACGTTAAACCTGGTATCAGACGGCCAGTATCTATGTCATGTTCCCTGCTTGTGGAAGCGTCTTTTAAACTGACTCTAATTATATATCACAGGTGCCAGGCTATTTTTCCTTTCCACTCTTGTTTGGGTTACTGGGAGTTGAATGGACACTTTGTTAATTTGCTAATACTTGGTTATCATGGGTTTTTTTCCTCTGTATACATTCATCGTTGCCTCAAGTTTGTTAGGGACACGGTTACATTTTCGGTAGAAATCAATAGCATACATTGTGTTATAGTTTTTATTTATTATAGGCATGGTATTCGTCCTACTCTTTAGACCGATTTCCGATTGTTTTGCCTCAGAAAGGCCAACAAAATTGGTTATTAAATAGCATGCAAAATATATGAAAGCCATCTGCATGTAGGCCATCCCTTGTACTACTTTGTCCTGTTTTTCCCCAAGGGTCAAGTGTCATGTTGTTATTATTTGAGGCTTTTATTAAATCAGTTCTCTTTAACATCAGTTTTCTCTAACATCTCCAACACCCAGACAAAGTCATATTATTCAGTGTTTTCTCAAAATGTATTTTATGGATTTGAAACAGGTTGATTTTTTGTTTATGGTGAGTTTGTTAACAAACTTCTAAGAGTTGAAGGCACTCTTTCCCAAAAACAATCAAGTGGAATGTATTATGCTACGATCATCACCCCCAATGCATACAAATTCTTCTGTTTTGACCCACTCCAGAAGTAGCTGCATGAATAATGAAAACACCAATCGGTGGTTTGCACATGTTGTCGTCCTTGACTTCAGTTCTTTTGAGGGCAAGATGGTCCAAGGTGAGAACTTGATACATCGTAAAAAGTTCAACGTAATGTAACCTTTGAAAATATTGCATACGTTTAAGGCAGTTGGGAGGTGGTTTTTAACAACGTTTGACGCAGTAAATTTTTCGGGTCGGTTGCAAGTGAACGTACAGTGTTGAAGCCCACAACGTTGTGGTTTGGGGCAAACTTTTCCCTCAGAGCAACAGTGCCTTATGTGGTCAAACCAGCCCCTTCCGCCAAACCCCCTTCTTTTGTAATGTTACCCTCCTCTCTGCTCTGTTCATCCTCCTGCTTTCTCTGTGTGCTTTCATCTCTATCATCTATTTCCAATTGACTGGGTTTGTTACACCATTATATCTGTTTATGTTTGTAGTCTAGTCATTTAGCCCCCGAGAAAGACTCTACTAGGGTCGAAACGTCAGACCATTAACTTTTGTTGTTGCAAACTTAAAGTTTCCAACAAACCAATTTTAAATAATGTAAACACTTGTGCTTTTTTTGTGGCGCCTGGCTCCCACTGGTGTGAAATACAATGTGTGTACTTTTATCAAGCATGAACATGATATTGTTCAAGGTATTAAATTAGGGTGTAGTGGCAAATGTACCGATACCTATGTGGGGTACTTCTATGTGAGTGGGATTTGTTTTCTTGCTAGTGTAAGTGTGGTGGGCACAAGCCTTTATCCCTCCTACAAAACTTTTCAGGATGTTGTCTGATTGCTTATTATTGAAGACTGCAGGCCCAACTAGCAATTGCTTACCACTGGGCCAACCATATCTACTTATCTAAGTCCAAACATGTTTTAATAGATGTTATTTTTTTCCCCCATCGGGGATAAATAATATGCTTTAACCCTTACACCGATGTGTATTAAGCACTTTTTACTCAGTGCTTTCCCGAGTTCTGTGAAAAAAAAAATCCACGGGCAAATCACTTGGGTGGGATTCGAACCCTCGACCTTTGCATTGCTAGATGCAAAAGTCTAACCATTAGACAACCGAGCTAGCCCGATGGCTAGAGGTAGGTTCGAATCCTTAGCAGCGTGTACCTCAACGATATAATCGATGTTTAAATATGTTGGGGGTGAAGTGATGTAAAAGTGGAGGATAATGGAGGATTGAGGTCTCCTGTGGGCAAGCGTGCCTATGGAGTAAGGGATAAATCAAGGCGTCAAGAGGAGACTAGTAAGACCTAAATATAATGGAAGGTTGATCATTGGATGGTGATTCAAAACAAATACAAATAAGTCGTAAGGTGATGTCCAAGAGTTGTAAATTTAATACCAGTTTTCTTTTAATAATCTCGCCCGAGTAGACTTTTATTAAAGCAGACTTCTGTAAAGCGACTTTGCAGAGTCTTGTCCAAATCGCATTTTCCCCACCCCAAAAAACAAAACAAAACATAACCGAAATGACCTTGGACGAAAAGGTAAGAGGCGAGCAATAATGTTCCAATTCAAGTCCTTTCCTCGTAAACAGCGGACCAAATCAGTCAAATCTAGGCCAGGCAAATGTAAATTGTTTTTTTCTTGATGAACCCGATTTGATAGCCCTGATGAATCAGGAATCGGGTATTCCCTCTGCGCATCAAGAAATCCATTTCAACCATCCGGGACAGTTTTTGCCTCATTTGTCGAGTATCTCCGAGAACGGACATTTGCTACAACAACAACAACAAAAAACGTAAGGGGAAGGTTTCTTACGGGTTTTTTTTTCTTTCAGCAACGTGACCCGTATTTGTTTTATCGAGAAGCAATCATGGCGTTCTATTTGATGGTAGTTGATGTAGTTACCGGTGGAGGTCCAATCTGAGTGGACAGAGATCAGCTGGTTGTGGGAGATAATAGTCTGAAATTTCTGCCTTGGAGCTTGTCAGTTTCAATTACCGTGCGGTGTGTTCAGGAGTGTGTCTATATCCGTTGGAACCGAAGATTTTAACAGATACATCGACGTTGTGATTTTTTTTCTCTTGTTATGTTCCTATACCCCCTTTCTCCCGCATTTTTCCTTGTTGTAGACCTGGCTTTTTAGGGACCTTCTGTGGTCTTCACTCCAAAAACTCCTGGCTCAGAATTGACCCGGGTTCACGGGGGCCGAAACCATTGTAGGGTGAGGCTGACCCGGAAAGTGGTTTTAACTCGGATGCTGTGTCAGTGGGGTCATTTTAACACAAATTTCAGGTCATACTGACCCAGAACTGGGTCAGGCCCCACGTGACCCAGATCCTGTTCAATTCTGTCCCCGATGTTTTGGTGGGGGAATCCCTATATAATTCGTCCGCGATTTGATTTTATGTACAAAACCAACGATATTGTCACTTATAAGAGAGAGTGACAGTGGGGGGGGGGGTAGGGGAGCCCTATCCGAGAATTTCAACCTTTTGTGCCCTTTTACCGTCACGTTTGGGCTGGCGCCCACTGATTTACGTCATTTAGACGGGTCTGCTGAAACCCAGACTACTGAATGTGTAACCTGTTAAGTGTATGGATGGTGCGGAAGGGACTCGCACATGTGTACCGTAGTGGTATTGACTTACCTACAAAACTGTGTGTGTGTGGCCCACTTTAGAAGTTGTTAAAGTATCGTTAAGTTGTATATAAAACTGATAAAACATTAAATCTAAGACGGTGGCGACGGCCAGTGGGTCATTGCTTCATGTCATTTAATCAATTTAGATTTGATGTACACTTCTTATAAGCCTTAACGTATCCATTTTGTGTAACGTTTATCGAGCTATTTATTAAACATACCTTAATAGCAAGAACGGGAAATGTCAAAAAGTAAGTAAATAAATAAGTTAATAAATAAATAGGGCCTGAAATTGAAATGGTTCAATATAGATCCAATCAAGCTACACTCTAAAGAACTTCCGGGTCAGAGTTGACCCGTATTCTAGGTCCCAGGGGGCTTGACCTATTTCCGGGGTTTAAGTTCGGTTTCTGCGTCAGTGGTGAGTGGTGACCCATTCCTGGGTAATTTTGACACAGATTCCGGGTGCTGACCCCAAAATGTGTCAGGCCCTGACGAGACCAGGGGTCGATTTCACAAAACCCATCCTAACTTAGGACTAGTCCTAGGCAATGCTAGGAGATAGGACTAGTCCTAAGTTAAGACCAGTTACTGGTCCTAACTTCAGATAAGACTAGTCTTATCTCTTTGTGAAATCGACCCCAGGAATCCAGGTAAATTTCGACCCGGGAATGTGTGTTTTTTTTTAAGAAGGGACTGTATGCCCTACGTCCTCAAACCTTTGTTGAATGTGAGGATTGCTGTGAAAGTTGCCCTGCTCTAGTGTTTAAATATCAAAATCCAAACAATAAAATGTTAACCGCCTTGACTAGCTCAGCAACGTGTCAATGTTGTCCCCTGCGCTTTGCTCTTTAATGCCGGTGTGGGGTTTCATTCAACATCTTCAGGGGACTCTTGACAAACAGTCAATACTTATTCAAAATTCTTTCCGGGTCACGTGTGATTTGCCTGCCGTCAAGTCCACCTCGATGGGCCTTTACGGCATTGCCGATGCGGACCCCGTGCCGATCACAGCCAAATCGATGCAGGGGGGACATCCGTTCCGAAGAGAGTCAACAATGACACCGGATGGTTTGAGGTAGCCCGTGCGGGGCAACGGAGCGCTCTCCCCGGGCAAACCGGGGCCAATTAACTCGCCTCGCATCGGAAGCTCTCAAGTTCTCCATTGGACACTGAATATTAAGCACACTTCCGCGCTGGCCTGGTATTTGCAAGTTGAATATATCTTTTTTTTTCTTCTTCATCGCGTGTGTTTGTAGAGGCTGAACTCTGCTTGCTTACCGCTCCTTTCTGCTGACACATGATGGACTATCAAGCTATGGAAGTAACGAACAATACGAAACTATATTTTATAAGATTGATAATAACAACAAAATGTGTCTATAACAAATATTGGGATTGGTGAAACCAGCTTCACCAGATGATGTTGGGGATTCCTAGTTCTAGGGTGCCTGACCCATTTCTGGGTTAGGCTGACCCGGAAACTGGTCAATAATGGGATTTCGAGCCGGATTCTGTGTCAGTTTGACCCATGTCAATTGCTCATTTTGACACAGATTCAGAGGCATTCTGACCTGGGAGTTTTTAATGTTTTACAGGTTTTTAAATATGTTTTATAATATTTCCCCTGTTTTTCTATAACCAAAACAAGCAGCTTTCATTGTGTGGCTGTACCGTCATCGAATAGCTGGGCCATAACCCCCTCTTTCCATGGTCGGTTATAGATACCGGTTTGTCACCCCTGGCTGTCATCGCCACAAGGTGTTGTTGACCAACGATGAAACGATACCGATCGAAAAATGTCCGCGTACTATGTGAACGAGGTTGTCTTTACCAATTGTTGCTGAGCTTTCACTCCCGAGCTAGAGTCCTGGACAGTTCAAAGAAACGTAAAACGTACCACTATTTTTATTTTATTCGTAATACGCGAACTGACCGTCCGATCATGATATTGATTCTCGGTCTCTTTCTTTGTATATCAGTCTGTATTTCAGGAATGCTTCGTACATTTTAAACACTACAATAAAATTATAACCATTGCTTTGCTAAAAATAGAGTTCAATTGATGCAGTTTTCGTGAAACTATATTTCCGTGCGAATGACAGCTTGAAGTGGGTAGAATAACACTGAGCGACTCGGATATCCGGAGCAGGTTCCGTTGTGGTAGAAGTCTGAGACGTTTGTGTTTATTCAGTATCATCAAATATGACGTTTCCGGTCCGCACAGAAAAAAATTGCTTTTTTTTTTTCTTTTTTTTTTTTAAGAAGGCTTTTGTTTTGATGTCACATGTATGTGAGCCGGAGTTACAAACGTTATACTTGTCCCACTTTTGATAGGGTGTTCCGTATTTCAGCAATGGTACATGGAGTTTTTATATATATATATATATATTTTTTTACTGTCTGTCAAGGTGCAATTTTAAAGATTGTTTCCTCTATTCATCTCTTCTTGCTGGCCCAGAATTGTTGTTTTTAAATCGTCCTTTTAAAAATATTCTCTGTTTACATCTTTGGAAATGTATTGTCTTGTACAATTTTCTATTATTATATTAATAAATGCAGAGCACCTTTAACAAGCCAAGTGTTTCACCAATAGATGACAAATAAACAAGTAAATAAAGATTTTTATTATAATTTTTTTTTTACACAGCTACCGGTAGTTTCCCCAGAAAATACATTTCCTACTGCACGGTTAGAACTGATACACTAGTGCAACTTTCAGCATGAGTGACTATTTTATTTTCTGCGCCAACTTCCAGACATCGTAATGCACGTGATCAAAAGTTGGTTGAACTGTCCTTTGTTCATTTTACGACAGGGTCCCTTTTTGTCCGCGTTGTTAAAAACACCCTGGTTCAATCAGCAGCGTTCGTTAACAGCGCCGCCAACGCCCTATTAACCGCCATCGTTCCATCACTGCTTGAATGGCATTATTATCTGTAAGCCCAGCTGCATAATGCTATTTCCCAGTAAAGTATGTTAGTGTTGTGAACGCAATTTTCACCGGGTAAACAAGGCTTTTCCCTAGCGGCCTGTGATTTTTATATTTGTTTCCTCTGGTCTGCCGCCATCCCCTGGTGTACTCGTGGGCGAATCAGCACACTGCGCCCCGGTACAGGTTCTAGTCATCGCTCACGGTGGATGCCTTCACAGCTCTGTATTGTAGTTTGGCAGTAGGGGTAGCGGGTCTGACATGCATTGAAATAAATCACCATGAATGCACCCAGATTCAACCAGCGATTTTCTTTCTAAAGGCGTGTATACTCACTCACACAGGCCGTGTTTTGATAACGTATGTACCCGCTGGTTTAAACGCTTACGGGAAGTCTGTTTGAATTTAATCTAGTTATTTTTTTTTATTTTTTTTATTTTTTTTTCGCTGCTTTGATTTTGATTTGTCGTCTATGAGGAGATTTGCTCACACGCACCCACGGAGCCGGTTGTTTCCATTTTTATACTTTGAAATGCAGACTGCCACTCAGTTGATTTCTCAATTCATCCACGGTGCTTGGTTTTCAATCGCTATGCTACGACGAATGATCTGACAATTCAAATGTGTTGATTTAGATTGTAATGCCGCCACGCATGAACTTTCTCACACTCTGATCAGCATGATGCCTCCTGTGACTGTCCAACCACGGTCCAACCACTGCTTCACTCTCATTGGACAATGACCCAGCATAGCCTGTGACCTTTGACCCAAGTGGATGTACACTCTACTGGCATATAACCATCACAAGTTGGAAGATTTCTACGAGGACTTCGAGATGGTATCTCCGTTTTGACCCAGTCAGTTTGGCCTTGGACCTGTGTGTGTGTGTGTGTGTGTACTCTGCCTAGGCAGGTGGGATTCGAGGTGTGTTGTTTGGGTTAGCCCTCTCGACGGGCCGTCAGTTAACGGTACTCTGAGGAGTTACCCGGCTCACTGAGACTGCTGAGCATTTCATCTTCGGCCTTGCAGATCTTGGTTTAGAGTTGGATTCAAGGAACTCAGTCCTCCCTTGCTGCCAAAATGTCACTTTTTTCTCATAATTGAGTACTTTATTTTGTAGAGAGGCCAATTACCTTGAAGTGTTCACCAAGTTCAAATGAGTCTTCACCCTTGCAAGAGTTGGCAAGCTTTTCATTTTCAAGCTAAACCCCCGTCCCACAACAGTTGATTGCACCGTTTTAAACCCAAAAATTCCCCCCCTCGGTTGCATCCGAAGGCTGGACAAGGCGAGCGCTCTAATGCCAAGTCATCGCTAATTCTCCACGTGGTGCATTTGGCGTGTTGAAACCTTTAGAGAGCGGTGACTACCGTTAATCACTCTGCGCTGCTGTGTTGCTCCTCGCGCGCCGGGGTAACACGACTTCAACTGACAGCTTGTTAGTGCATTGACATCACTCCCACCTTTGCGCAACGGCACGTGGACTAATCCCCCCAATGCATGTGCAGCATGCTACCTCTACAATTCTAAATTAGCGTGTCTCACCGAAGTTTGCTTGGGATTCTTCTTTTTTTTCTTCTTCTTTTTTTTACTTCGACAGAGACCTGGAGGGATACTTCATGCAAACATTCCTTGATGATTGTTTTTTATACTATCAGTTTGAAATGGAGGTTTGTGAGAGCCGAGTGGAGTCGCTGAGCTGAACCGAATTTTTTGAATCGTGATTTATTTGATTTTGACCCGGACTGTGGATATTATGGTTGTACCCTGTCTGCCTTACTCTTGAGTTATTTCCCAGCGACTTGGGAAGTCATCAGTGCGCGCAGGATGGTCCGCTCTTCAATTCATAGTGCATTGCGCCAGGGATAGGTGTACTCGCATCACCTCGTCGCTCTGAGACTGCATTCACTGACAGAGATAACATCAGATGTAATCTACAAAAACATATTGATTGTTTATCACTCCCTATATACCTCTAGAGAGGCGACCAGCCATAGATCCTCTCCTTTGTACCTCAACCTCGTACCACAATGCCGCCCCAGAAAGACAGATTTGTCAACTTCATCGTAGGACCCACAAAGGGGGGCGAGAACCACCATGACCAAGACGGCGAGATACACATGGCAGGGGTGAGGATGTACACCGCCAAGTCAACGCCGTGTAACCGATTAGCCGTCGCCATCGCCGTCATCGCCGTGTGCCTTGTCTTAATCTTAACTGCATGTCTACTTGTTACCCTTTTGGCGAGGCAGAACAATCAGTGCTCAAACGTTAAACCAGGACTGGATGGCAACTCCGCTGGCGGTACGGATGGAGCGGCGATTCGGGGCACCCCTGAGCCCGAACTCAGCACCTCTGGCGACCGCCCCGTCGCCACCTCGGCCAGCAACGGCTCCGTGGGCGACCCGCACCCTCAGAGTTTCCGCCTCCCGATAACCCTGAAGCCCTTGCATTACGAGCTGGAGTTACGTCCTGACATTTCCAGTAACTCTTTTGCGGGGGCGGTCGTGATACGGTTCCAGTGTTACAGCCCAACTCGATTCATTTTGCTTCACAGCTCTGACCTGGACATTGCTAATTCGATCGAGCTCACCGAAGTTGGGCAAGAGGACGGAGCGAGCGAGGCACCCGGGCTGACCGGTGAACCCGAATTCTTTACCCCGTTTGCGTTCATGAAACTAAAACTCGACGGCCCTCTGAAGAAAGGTCATATTTACTCGCTTAAACTCAGATACCATGCTCAGTTCAGCAGCACGCTTATCGGGCTATACGTCAGCAAGTACGAGGCTAACCACGGAAAAACAAAGTGAGTAGGAAACTCCATTGTTATTTATATGTTTTTCGAACCTAAATTTATTCACACCTGACGACAGTACTCCGTCGATGATAAAATGCTGGCACAAAACAGTATTGCGACTACTGTTGATATAAAGCTCTAGCTCTTCCAAAACCGAACTGTCGAAAGTTAACCAAGAAAAAATGGCCAGTTGTTTTACCGTGCTGCAAAACTATCAAGTTATAGAATTGCAAAGGGAAAATGTCTCTGACAAAATCCTTGACCATGTTTAAAAGTGGTCAGGGGCCCCAAAACCCCAACAGATCGCAATGGTTGTTTTACATGCCAGTCTTTCTCTTCCAAATAAAGACCTTGAACTTTGTTCGGCGCATTACTGTCGAGTAGCATCTTGACATTCGCGTGCGGTAATTCCCGATGGTGCACTTGGTTTACATCTTGAAAAAAAGTTACAACGCATGTCTTAAAAAGTTGCTGGTGCGTCATTTTGTTGTCACCCTTTTTAAAAACTCGCATTTCAAAACGAAAGAGTACCCATAGGTCTTTTTTGTCACCAAAACGTAGTTATTTTATTTGGAAAGGTGTCGTATTATTGTTAGGTCGTGTCAAATCAAAGACAACAAAAAAATGGATGAAAATTGTTTATTTTGTAGAT
>CM021535.1:5913996-5929399 GCA_010994315.2 Pisaster ochraceus
TTTAGAATATACGTTTTGCTATGTATACCCTTTATCTGGAGGGAAAGCTCTATGGCTAATCAAATTTCAGAAATGCCATGTGCCTAAACCTTTAAAACGAAATGTGTCTCATTACAAACTAAAAAAAATCAGGGAAAAAAAATCAATGACACTTGCCAACGATCCATGATTTAATGCCCGTGTTCTACGATAAACTCCTTGATTGTGGTAATCGGTCAGTCCTCGGGCTCTATTAAAGTTACCGTGTCACCGATGGCTTCTCTGACGGTGGCGATGGGTCGATGGTGCCCCAACCGAGGAGGCGGTTCATCAAGAGAATAGAATCCCAATTAAAAGACCTGACCTACTAGCCCCACCCCCTCCCCCCACTTGAGTTTCAGGAAGAACATTTAAATCCTTAAAGGGACGGTAATGGTTTTGTTTCTTGGCCAATTGCTAATTGTTTTCATGGTTTTCTCTTGATGATAATTTTCATCAGTAAGTTAATTATGTAGCCAATGGCTTTGAAAAAAATGAGAGACCTTTCGGGACACTAGGTGGCAGCAGACTTACCAGGTAAAATCCATTGTTCTGAGACAGTGTGGGCATGCTCAGAACTATTATACGAGGTACGCACGTACGTTTTTAATGTAAAACTTTACGGTAATGAATGAAACCACAGTTGTTTAAGATGCAGGAGGAAAACACTCATTGGGGAAACCCACGAAATCCCCGGGTAATGGGGGAACTAGAATTAAACCCACATGCGCGACTCTGACCGATGTGGGATTCACACCGGGGTCCACAGAGGTGGAAAGGCGGAGCAATGTGTTAACCCCCGACGTTTCTGGTTGCTCACATTATCAAGCAACCCTCGCTGACCGGTTTCTCGTAGTCAGGCCTGCGAGCTATAGTGATACATTTCATTTATGAGACATCCTTGGTTTCATAATACCAGAAATATATAATAAGCTAGTGTAAAGCTTCCCTGATGAGTGACTGATCACTATCAGCCGTTGTCAATTCCCTTCTAGCGCGATCAAGGTCACTTCTTTGTGTGTGTGTGTGGGTTAGTACGTACAACCTTGTGGAGGAGTAGCCCCCCCCCCCCTTGCGGTTTTACAGACTATTAGGTCTAAATAATTTAGCTATCGGAGAAATCAATAACTATAGAAACGCGGTTTTAACCCTTGCCTTACGGTTCCGTGACGCCATCAAAGTCATTGACAAGTGCTTTTCCATCAACGCGGTGAATAGACTAATATTGGTTTATCCCGAAGCACAGATTAACTTATGATTCTGCCCGGGAAGCATAACAATGTTATTACAGGTGACTGGAATGCATAGGATACCCTTGCAGCTATTACACTAAAGCTTTTGCCGTGGGATGTTTTCACTGGAGGAACTTATAGGGGGGAGGGATCCACAATATTGGGTTTTGCATTTCATAGGAACACACTCTCTCTATTCATGTCAAAATATTCTCACGTTCCACGGGGCGAAATCCAAACACAAATAGTACACTATCTATCAGTTTCATTATACCTGCTTTGTTTTTAAGTAGTCTAGAAGGTTTAGATGTCCGTTGTTTACAAATATGGTTTTCTTATAGTATGGTCGAAGTTATGGTATGAAAGTTATTTTACCTCTCAAGTTTGTTTGAGAAACCGTTTCAGATTTTCCTATAATCTATGACAATTGCTATATTAGTGTAATCTATATAGCCCGTTAAATTGAACCAAGAATCCGATGTGATGGCGCGTTTAGGATTTAGAGAATCGGGAAATTTTGCTTATGAAAAACAGTTGTTGCTGGTTCCGGTGTCATTTTTCTGTTTCTTTACTTTATTGCAGCGTAGTAATTTATGACGTCAGTTGGATAATCCTTTCTAATAGGCCCTACTTTCCCTTTACACACAATATCCTCCGTTTCGTAACGACTGCCCGCGATGACAAACCGAGTTCAAACACCGCCTTTAGGTACAGTGGACAGCGTCCCAGATTTGTGAAAGTGTTTTTCAAAACGAGGAGGAAAGTTATGGTCCTCCGCGGTCGTCGATGAAAAAAAAACAACACCCCAAAACACGTCAACAACAGAATTGTAATGAATGGTATTGGGTTTACCAGTACACGAAAACATTTTCGGGGTGTTTGGGAAAACTCAAAACGTCTTCAGGCAAGAGATTAAAACTGACCTGGTTAACAGGAGAATCGACTTGTTAGAACTTTTCATTTTTGACTTTTGGTGAAAGTAGGGAACAAACAAGGTCATCCAGGAAGATTGAACATAAATCCATGAATTGATGATAGCTGTCGACTCCACTTTTGATTGAGTTTTCTTTGTATTGGTTATTGTGCCAGTCCGGTCGTTTTGTGTTCATGTTGTAGATTTTGTTTGGATTATAAGCCGACAACTTTGAAATCGGTACCCCCCCCCCCCTTTTCAGTATTTTTCTTCATTATACTTTATGTGGCAGAGCACCCTTTTCAAAATGAGTTTATGCACTAAACATTTCCAGGTCAGACTTGACCCAGATCTGGGACCGGCGGGGCTTGACCCAGTTCTTGGTCTCTATGAACCCGGAGTCTGTGTCAAAATTACCCAGAAATTTGTGAAAATAAGGCAGAATCTGAGTTAAACTCACATTTTAATTTCAACCATCGGGTCACTCTGACCCAGATCTGGGTCATGACCTCTGTGACCCGGAATGCGGGTCTGTTCTGACCCCGGAACATTTACAGTGTGGGTTGACCATCCACGCGCCTATATTGGAAACGAATGGGGTGGTCAGGTTGGTGTAGTGGTATCTTGCCTTGCCTTTTACCTCTGGGACCCTGGTTCAAATCCCACCAGGGGCACTATGTGGATTTGGTTTTGAGTCCTTGGCTTCAAAACCAGAATCAATAAATGAAATGAAAATGAAAATGAAATACAATATTGAAGCCATTTTTTATAAGTATCAAGTTTTGAAGTAGACAGATAACAATTCAAACTAACTTGGCTGTATGGAATATTTACACGGTGGAAAAGTACGTCTTTTCACTGCGTTAAGCTGTATAGAGGGTGAACGTGGGGCTGTATGCAAATTTTCAAGGCCGGTTGAATATCGATGGGGCTTTCAACTTGACAGGAAAATCACATTGTATAATTGTACACGTTCTATTTTGAACTATTCCCCTTGCAGTGTGCAACGTCGGGTGGGGAAAAAAAAAAAACTCAGGTAAAAAAAGACTGCGCATTCCGAAGGGTCCTGAAACGGAAGGACACTTCTTTTTCTATAAATAGTTTCCGAATAGTTAACTGTTTCTCCGACCACCCCCTACCGAGTTGATGCTAGGCATGTCTCAGACCAGTTTTACTGGTATACAAAGCAGATCTGACACTCATAAAAAATATATATAAAAAAACTGTAATGTCCTGGGAATCATCCGTACTACCAACTGGAAGAATAAATACTGTACACGGCCAAGGTTTCCCAAATCGGATTACGGAAATAAAAAATGATCAGAATGCTGTTGGTAAAATTTATATTGTATAACCGCTGACCTCTTAGCTGAATATGTCACAGTCAAAATAAGTTAACAAAATTTGTTGTTATTATATTTTATGTAATTCGTTATATTTTGATGTAGATCTAGACTTCACAATTCCGTCATTCCTGACACACAGATGCGAGAAAATATCATACCATGAACCTGTAGAATTATTCATATTTGGCTTTAAACTTGAAGGTGCAAACTTTTAGGTACAAACTATTAATAATGTGAAAGAATCCACCTGTGATGTTTTGACAACACGACTATCCCTTTAAACAGCAGCGTAGCCAAGAAGGGGGGCTGGGGCGCATGCCCCCCCCCCAGGTGCCCAACCAACAAAAAAGAGCGATAGTGCTCGTAAAAATAAAAGGAAAAAGAAAAGGGAAAAAAACTGAAATAGCATATAGCATGTTTGTATAATCTAATGTAGTCAACGGTCGCGATGGGGATCGCTACCGCGGCCACAAAATGCAAAGCACATACGAGGATGGTGGCCCCTGCAGCGTCCCCCTTTCTAAATTAAAAGCATGGCCCCCACCGCTGACAAACCTATTCTCCCACCCCCCCCCCATTTAAAAGCAATGCCCCCGTGCCCCTCCCCCACCGAAAAAAGTCCTGGCAACGCCTCTGCCTTTAAGATACTTCGTGACATTTATATAACATCTTTAATGAATGAACTCATCTGGCTCCCGAACCATAACCCTTTAATATTTGTCTGTGTAGGTTGTACCGCATGTCCAGCCTCTTAGTGGATTCCTGGGCCGTAGATCGCTTCGCTCCGGTAGCATACAACGATCGTATGAACATTGATTTTTCACGGTAGATTTCGCCGCAGACTGTACTCGCGAAGACCCCGTGATTCGCCAATTATTGTGCCATTTGCCGCCAGTCACAGATATCAAAGAGGGGATGCAACCGGCTAAATAACCCTGATTTATACTCTGTGGTTCCTACCCCCCCCCCTTGAATATCTTCTTGCGGAAGAGAAATCAATGGGAGTTTTAATAACGAGGAAATGCATTGGTTACTGATGAGATAGTTTGGTAGCTAAGGTTGTAAGGTTATCATTTGTTTGACGAATGTGATTCACCAATTTAATGATAAATTGCAATTTTTATGGAAGTAAAAAATAAACTTATCTATCCATTAGTTATGTATGTCTTTTTCTTCTTTCCTATTTGACAAAAGTAGTAGGACCTTTATAATATTTCTTAATACCTTATGTGTTGAACATGATTATGTTGTACCTTTAAAGACAGTTTATCAAAACAATCATTGTTATTGTGGGGGGGGGGACCTTGTTTGCGAAGCTCAGTCTGAAAGTACATCGGCAATGACATTTTAAACACTTCATACAGTTTTACAGATTCCATATCAATCTGAAACGACTTAAAACTACACTGCCCAAACAAGTGTCCAGGTTCTAAACACTATTTGAACACTTTTCTGTGACAGATTTCGAACGCGTCAAAGGGTTTAGGTTAAACGCTTAACAGTGTTAAGTTTAAAGAAGGTGTTTACCGAGCCTAAACGCTATATTTACTGCCCTAAACATAAGGAAACGTTTAGATGTTGTTGAACACTTTCAAACGTTTAAAGAATGTTACATATTTCGAACACCGAATGGCGTTTATTGTAAGCACTTAACGTTTTCTAAACATGCTGTTATTGGTCTCTTTTACAATGTAGAATCAGTCGGGTTCCTTTCTGTGAGGAGAATAGGACATAGTCTAATCGTTGTTGTGTTCAGGGAGCTAGATAAAACGACTGCCATGATATTGTACGTACTTTCCTTTAGCGGGCCAAGGTTTGCTAAACGGTAGCCCATGGTCAAACCAAATAACCCACGTCTATCTATCTGTACCAGTTCAACGTTTGTTGGCGCAAATTGTTGTGTTTTCTTTCCCGAAACTATAATGTCACTTTCAATATCCATCAATCGGACTTCAATCACTGCGTCCCAGAAACGTTGCAAAGTATTGAGGTTTAAAAAAGAAAGACAGATTTAAGTCAATACGGTTGCAAGATAGGTCAATGCTATATTAGGCCTGGGGATAAAGAGGTTGGAGGGATTTAAGTCATAAAAGCTGACCTAGATTTAATATCAGGACAGCTAATGTACAAACACGTGTAATCCGCCCGATTCGAAATACTTGGAACTCGCTTATCGATCTTAATCAGCACGTGATTTTGAACGGCACGTGATTAGTGAGCCAACAACGCCACCAGCGATTGGTCAAGCTTCTTTTAAAGGTAACGTCAGTGGAAAGCTAGTTTTACTCTAACTTATAAAATTGGTGCTCTTTTTAAAAGAACAATGTGACGTGATCAATGTTTGCATCTGGTTCCCTTTTGGGGGCTTGTGTCACTGCTTAGATTGCTACGGTGGTCAGCCCTAATATACGCACCAGATCAATTTCACACATTGACTTGTTTGAAACCATGTTATTGTTTTCTTTAATTCGTTTTATTTTATTTTTTTAGGTTTTTCTCTTAGTTTGAAGCTATGTAGCTTCATTTATTCAATAACAACAAAAACCAGACAATAATACAATCAATTTCACATTAATAAAACTCCATACTGCTATTACATATAGAAATAAATGGAAAACAAAATAATAAAATAAATACAGAGACAAGTAAATACAGTTAGTGTGACACTATACATAGACTTGACAGGAGTCCTGCACGTACACTCTAAAACCTTCCTGGTCAGAATTGACCAGGATTCAAGTCCCGTCTCCAGGGTCAAAAGCTGACGTAGGATCCAAGTTTAAAATCCCATTTTTTAAAAACCAGTCTTCGGATCAGTCTTATCCAGAACTTAGGACTAGTCCTAGGCAATGCTAGGAGATAGGACTAGTCCTAAGTTAAGACCAGTTACTGGTCCTAACTTCAGATAAGACTAGTCTTATCTCTTTGTGAAATCGACCCCCGGAATCCGGATTTTTTAAGTGTAGGAATCTTCGCCATCTGCTCACACTGTGACAACTATAATAATCGGGATAAATATTTTACCTCACTGACAAAACTTCCCAAAACAATTTTTTTTTGCCACGTAGGCCCTAGGTGTTTGGCAGATACAACAATGCAGTGTCACACCCAGGCCGAATAATATTTCAAAGGATCCGATTGTAAACAGCTACCCATAAACATTTCAAATATTTTGTTTTCCCCCCCGTCAGCACTTTTTATGCGATTTACTCCATTATTGGCACTAGCTGAGAGTGAAATGCTTACACGTCCATTTCACGGTATGCGGTGATTAATTTTCGACACCTTAACGTCTCGAGTACGTCGGTTCGATTTATTAAATTGGTTTCGGTACATTCCATACCTAATCTTCCTGGAATTGTATGATATTGCTCATTTTTCTTGTACAAGAATGTGGGAGAGAAAAAAAAAGGATCGATTTGGGGTGTTCACACTTTGCTTTGCCTTTACGTATAGGTCCTCATAATAGGGACGTATACTGCGACATAATGTATGACCAGAGTGTTAATCTGGGAGAGTCACACTCTAAAAATTAACCTGCATCCGGGTCTCGTGGGGCCTGACCCACGAAAGGTCAGTGCGACCCGGATTGTGTGTCCAAATGACTCCAAAACGGGTTTAGTTGACACAGAATCCGGGTCAAAAAAATCCACCGGAACTTTCCAAAGAAGGTCTGGAATTTCATCTTTTTGGCCAATCAATTTGCAAAGGGCATTTCCATTGCAAAATCAGCCTATAATGGGAAACTTTTGAAGGGGCAACAAGGCTTAGACCAGGGCAACAGAACGCTTAATCTCAGGCCTGTCAACGTTGTATTTAGTGTTCAACTTCTTCCACGTCTGTGAAAACATGTTTCAAAATCTCAATTTCTTTCTTCCTTCAGGTACATCGTTGCGTCCTTCTTGTCCCCCAACGGGGCCCGGTGGGTATTCCCCTGCTTTGATGAGCCCGCTTTCAAGGCTAATTACACCATCACCATCGTCCACCAGGAGGGTTACACCGCCCTCTCTAACATGCCCGAGGAGAGGAGCGTGGCCATTGAAGACGGATTGGTATCCACCCGCTTCCTGACCACGCCGAAAATGTCCACATACCTTGTTGCTTTTATAGTGTGCGACTTCTGGCAGAAGAGCCGCACGGTTGACAGCACGAAGGTATGTAAAAAGTCTTGTATAACCTGTTTTGTGTAAATCTTTAAAAGTAGCAGCTTGTAATACTGAAAGGCATTTTGCGCTTGTTTAGAACACATTATATAAATGGTGGGTTAATTTTTGGAAAAATAGTTATGCAGGAGTAAGATCTGCCTTTCTAGATGGGAGTGGGATTACGACTCTGGAGCGGCTGAGGTTACTATAAGGCCGTATTTGAATTGGCGAATCACAAGACCAAACAGTGCCCTCACTTAGGTCAATGCAGACCTATCATTGGCTGAGGGTTGTGCGCTGCGCGTACCATCGCTTTGACCTCAGCGATGGCGGCCAATACAAGGGTGTCTATTGACCTTTCTACTGCAACGTCACAGCCCGAATGTTTCCGAGCTATGGAAAGCCATAAATACAAAACAAAAAAAGCAGATAGCCACAGTTTGTAACAACGTTACACAGACTTTAAAATAGTGTTGAACTTGTTGGCAACAAAGCAACCAATCATGAGAGGTATTTTATTTAAGTTTGCAGAAAATGTAGATTAAAAAAAAAAACATCTGTTAACACGGTTGAATGTTTTACTAACTAACATTCGGCCTTCCATGCCAACAAGAGCGGTTTCGTTATCAACAATTAACAAACAAGGTCTATTCAAACTGTGACACACATCCAAAACAATGTTCACGCCTGGTTCCCGCTTACTCTGCAGTTCAGCGTGTGGGCAAGGGAGGAGGTATTCAACGACACGCTCTTCGCTTTGGAGTACGGCACCAGGGCTTTCACGTTCCTGGAGGATTACAGTGGATTGGAATACCCTCTGCCAAAAATAGGTCAGTCCATTGAGGGGGGATTTTCAACGGAGGCTCTATGCTCTGATCTTACGAGATTACGAAGGGTCTCGGGAGAAAGTGTGAAGGTGGTTCATGGCTGCAAAGTATAGCGGCTTCATCAAACTGACTTCACATGGAAGCAAAAACAAAACGTGTGAAAGTTTCAACTTAAATTCCATTGTATTTCCTGTTCCCGGCTTGATACAATTGAGAACATGCTATACGAGGAGCTGGAACTGTGACACTTCACATAATTATTATTCCATAATTCATACCTGTTTCGGTGCAGAGGCGTTTTTGTGTTTACATTTATTTTGTTTTGTTCGCCTGGTAAAAACTATTGCCATTAACCTGCTCGTGTTTGTGAGGAGAGTACCTTCGTCTGATTTTGGTGCACCCCTTCGATTCTGTCTCCCCGTCTTCTGAAATCTTCCGGGGTCAGAGTTGACCCAGATTCAGGCCCCTTGGGGCTTGAACCATTTCTGGGTCAATTTGACATGGAATCTGTGTCTAAATGGCCATAAATTTGACAAAAAAGACACAGAATCCGAGTTAGAATCCCATTTAAACCACTTGAACCCACTGGGAGCTTGATTTTTGGTCAATCCTGCCCGGAAGTGTTTAAAGTTCTAATGTCGGGAGTGTTGGCACACTCAGGGTAAAATAATGGTTGCTAAAAAATCTGTCTGTGATTGTTTATTGAAGATCTGATAGCGTTGCCCCAAAGTATCGTCGGTGGGATGGAGAACTGGGGGTTACTGACCTTCAAGGAGTCTCACATGCTGCTGGACCCCAAGGAGGCTTCAAGTCACACCAGTCAAAAAGTCGCCACGGTCATAGGTCATGAAATCGCCCACCAGGTACTTTTGACACCGCCCAGAGCCAAGTGGACGGGTGGGGGCTTAACCCGGGGGCTGAATTTGCAGCAAAAGCCGAATCGGAACTCAAGGCCGATGCTTGAAAAATAAATCTCGTTGTTTGATCTGTAGCACAGCTGAAATCAAATAATATGTTTTTAAATGTTCATTGCAAGTTTGTTTTATTCAATTTCACAAATACTTGGACTCCGAATGCGTGGATGAGGTGCTTACTCAACCTATTTATCTCGTTTCAGGGCTGACGCATGCGCACTGAGTGTTTGCGAGTATTCTATCTGTTGTTTCTTTAACTGTATGTACTACTACAGACATGGAGTACTCAAATATTGAAGTTTCTTGTTTATCTAAAAATGATGACTACCTTGTGAATGAAGTCCGCCCTCTATTGACTCTATTTGTTATTATTTTTATTTGTTTGACATTGCAGTGGTACAGCAACTTAGTCACCCAGGAGTACTGGGGGGAACTGTGGTTGAAGGAATGCTTCGCTAATCTTCTTGCTTACCTGGCTCTCGATCACATCTATCCTGAACGCAATATGGTACGATTTAGAGAATTATGAAAGCGGTGTTTACAACATAAATATGAAATTGCACACACACGAGTTCGTTTCAATAGACATTATACATTGACGTCATCCAGCCGCCCTCTTAAAGGTAAACCAATGATGAAACAATAGAAACGCACAGATTTGACCTCTATGCGAAGGTGCCCTACTTAATTGATGTCATTTGCATAAGGTCTACAGGCCCTTCGCATGGAATATTTAAATTGCACATCGCGCGTGCGCACTCGCACATACTGGTTGGCGAAAAGGGCTGATGGTGGTGTGACGCAATGCTACTATCATCTAATAGAATAAAGCAATTTCTGTTTGAAATGCGGTTGAAGTATATCATACTCGTTCTGTCTCGGGGGAAGTTTAATAAATTTTATTTGTTTATGTTTTTATTTGTTCTTAGATGGATGAGCTGAGTTTGGCCACGGAGGAATTCCTGCGAGTGATGTTACTCGATGCGTTGCCAACTTCTCATGCCATACAGGGTACCATCAATGACATCAGCGATATCCTCAATAACTTCGACCTCACTAGTTATTATAAGGTAACCTTGGCGTGAGCCTGGGTATCCGCAAAAGGGCATCACAATTACCTTTATTTTTACTTTGTAAAATTTGTAAAGGCCACATTAGCACGCCGGAAAAAGAAAACACCAAACTGAAAAAGAGGACTTTGGAAATTCACATAAAACCACCGTAGTTTCTCTGACGAAGAAGGGATATGACCTTGTCCACACGGTGAACTTGTATAGCCGTATTTCCAATGACCTCACTTTGCAATCAGATTTTCTTGAAAGAGGCAAATTCGCAATCACAGAGTCTACAAACCTCTGATATAATTTAACTGATTAATTCAGGAAGCTACATTTCCAGACAGAGCTAATCCACCTTTTTCAGGATCGTTCATTTTCGGACAATCTCGCCCCTGGAATGTCTTTCTACAGTTTTAAAGTAATATTAAATCATGCTTTTCTTTTCTTTGTCATTGACATCTTGACCACAAATCATCGTTTTCATGATTACAATTTTTGAACTCTTAACATCTTCTTTCTATCTTCTCTCGATCCTAATTTTATGACATCTTTCTATTTCAATATCAGAGCGAAGCGGTGGTGCGAATGTTACGATATTTAGTTGGATCCGACGTCTTCCAGAGTGGAATGACGGTACGTAATCAGTCAAAACTAATTTTTTTTAAATATGGGGATTTCTGAAGGTTAATTTCCTTACAAAAGTGTCGGCCCTGATGTCATTTTCATGTTTGTAATTTTTTGTTTATAATGAGTTCTTTTCGAAAATTTGACTGAACTAGGTTTGTTGAAGTTTGATACTGACACAGTGTATGCAATGTTTTTATTACATGTTAAATCTTACGTAATAATCAACTTTATCTCATCAGCATTTGTGACTTTGTTGATAATTTAATGTTAGTTTATGTTCCTTCAATTGCTTTGTCATTTAATGGATGTTTTTTTGGTACTTTCCAGAAATTCCTACAGAGTCGTGCTTACAGTAACGCCAAGGCAACCGACTTATGGGAAGCGCTATCAGAGGTAATTATAGATGAAAGGTTATGATTAAAGGTCAAAGGTTATAGGATCTGCTTCTAATGTGTTGTTAGCTTGCTCTTGTTACTGTTTCTGGGGTTTTGGTTGTAATTTGTTTAATTTCAATATAATTGTATTACTTATTGAGCAACGATCAACTGTGCTTTTTAAAAAGCTGTAGTGTTATTTTAAATACATTCATTTTGTCTGTTCTGTCGGAGTAAATAAAATCGGAAAAAAATATATAGATAGCCTACGTAGGCCTAATGTAATTAGGTAAGATGAAGGTGATGTAAATGTTCACACTTATTCCCCCCAAAATGAAAAGGTAAATCAAACAGAGCATACACGAGCAAGTATGTAAAATAATATTATCAACAAGATGCACGAAGCGAAAATAATATTGGTATGGAAGCATATTCTAGAAATCTTGGCTTGTGGTACGTGAGATACCTTGGGTGGACTATAATAATTAACTTAAACAACAACAAGAACACACGGACAGTTGGATCAAGAAGAACCTAATCATGAAAACTTACAGACAAGCTAGAAAGGTATAATGCAAGAGAAAACGAAAAACATTTCGCTGAATACTAAAAACAAATGAGAAGCTATGTCGCATATTGGAAAACGAGAGCTCGTTTTTGGCAAGTTTACACTCCAAAAACTTCTGGGTCAGATTTGACCCGGTTCTGAGTCCCCTGGGGGCCCAACCCATTTCTGGGTCAGTGTAACCCGGAATCTGTGTCAAAATGACACAGAAATGGGTCAAACTGACGCAGAATCCGAGCTGAAGTCTCATTCAAAAAAAGTTCGAAGGTCAGCCTATCCCATAAATTGGTCAGGCCCCTGGGAGCCGGTAGCCGGGTAAACTCTCAACTCTCTAACCCGGGATTTGTTAGAGGGTATTCTAATACTTACTAGGAGCTAGCATTGTAACTGATACCGTACCCGATAGCTTAATGGATCCTTATTGGTTTTCCAAAGGCCCTACGTACTAACCGAGGTACCAGGATCAACGTCACTGACTTCATGGATCCGTGGACGCTACAAATGGGATACCCCGTGGTCACGCTGACGCGAGATTACCAAACGAGAATTGTCGAGATGTCGCAAGAGCCATTCCTGCTCCATCCCGATGCTATCAATCGTCTACCGTCTTCTCCGTACGGGTAAGAAAACGATGGTTGTTGTTGTTGTTTTTTTTTTAAACAACGTTTTCAAAACAAAAATGAGTAGAATTAAAATATTACTGTTCTTTAGATATTTTCTAGTTTTATGCTTCTTGAGAACTAGATGACAAAACTGAAATGTTTTTGTTTGTTTGTTTGTTTGTTTGGGTGTTTTGTCAACCTTTGTTGTCCGATCATTTAGGAGGACAATGGCTATAGTGTAAAATTCAAACTTACCGGCATTGAGTGTTGCCCTACACAAAAAGTGTATCTAATAAATTTAACCGTTTAAATGAATATTTAAGTTATCTTTCCCCCCCCCCCAGGTACCAATGGAGAATCCCAATACTGTACTCATACGCAGACCAGCTGGCCCAACCACCGATCCACTTGCTTCGTGGTAGCTCAGGTTAGCTGTTAAGTCAGAAATCCATCATTACACCTTACATCGTTTTAAGAGCTTTTCCCCAAAAACACTCTACAGCAAAATTCCTAGGTTAGAATAGTCCGGGATTCTTGGTCCCTTTGGGTCAAACTGACGCAGAGTCCGGGTTAAAATCCCATAAATTTTTTTTATTAAAAGTTTCCATGTCAGCCTGACCCATACATGGGTCAGGTACCTTGGGGCCAAGAAGTTTTTAGAGTGTAGGTTCCACAAAGCACTCAGTATCATCTTGAAATAAGTTGTCAGCATTGACACATCACACTTTGCTGAGTGATTATTAAGATCGGTACATAATTAAGATCAATCTTAGCTCTTTGTAAAACTGATCTCGTGTTCCATAAGGAAACGCTCCAAATATTGAACAACAACATTCAAAGATTTTCCTTTAATTGATGCCTCACTTTATTTCCTCAATACTACTACTTGATTCCTCATTGTGTAGGATCGCTGTCAGTGCAGGAGATGGGAACTGAACAATGGATCTTGGCTAATATGAAACGCACTGGTTTCTACCGAACCAATTACGATGAAGCAAACTGGAACTTACTCATAAAACAGCTGAGGGAAGATCACACGGTTTGTTTGTCTGCCTCATTGAGGTGTTTTGGTTATCATTAGTAATACCAACAAGTGCTCATAAGACTTTCATTTGCTGAAGGTCGATAAATGTCTACCTCAGCGACAGCATTTTGAGCAAAAGCTCAGTTACCTTAAAGAACAAATCTATCGATATTCCGTACATGGGCAAAAGCTTCAATCTTGCAAAATCTTCACTTGGGAAACATATACTTTCTGCTAATTCTTCGCTTAAACATGAACAAGATTCACGCAAAATGTACATATACTAAAAACCTTAGCTTAGCAAAAAGTGATAATGAAAGCACACATGCTCAAATTCTCCATGAAATGTGATACCTAGCGTATACCAAGATTAGTTTCTATAAAACAGGCGTTTATATTAGCACATTTAGACCTACATGATGGCATACAAAAATATAAGCAAAATCTGCGTTTATTCGGAATGAAATAGTTCGGCAGATAGGTGATGGGATATTTTCCTTTGATACTACAAGCATGTAATTTGGCACACGGATTGGAAAAACAAAATTGCGGGCAAAGGGCCGTTGCAGATTTATCCTTTGAAAAAATGTAAGTATAGACTATCAAGAAATGTCAGCCATTTTGTTAATTTTGAAAATTGCTTGTTCTATCCTTTACTTTTTCTAAAGACCAATCTGCAATGGCCCTATAGTCAAACACCTTTCCCATGACACACTCTGTATGCCAGATTCCATAATTGTATCATCAAAAGCACAATGGCACCAAATATTTCCCCTGTTTTGCACAACTGTATAAAGTAACATTGTTTGTGTTTTTCTTGTTAGGTTATCAGCGCGTCAAACCGGGCCATGTTGATCGATGACGCGTTCCACCTTGCCACCGCGGGTCGACTGAGCATCACCGTGGCTCTCAACCTCACCACGTACCTCCACAAAGAACGGGAATACGTCCCCTGGAAAGTGACGCTGCAACTCCTGGGTTACGTTTCCCGGATGTTGAGCTTCACTTCTTCCTATGGAAACCTGAAGGTATAAAGGAAAGGGCCAATTTTTCAATTCATCTTCAAAGCATGATGTGCATCAATAATTACACTCCCGGGTCAGAATTGACCTGGATTCATGGTACATCGGGACCTGACCCATTTCTGGGTGGGGCTGACCCGGAAAGTAGTGACAAAGATTCCGTGTCACGCTGACCCAGAAAGGGGTCAAGCCAAACGGGGTCTGGATCCGGGTCAATTCTGACCTGGAAGTTGTTAGAGTGCTGGTGCATAAATATATCAGTTTCAAAGAAGGTAAACGAATGTATACTCTGGAATGAAACTTACATCTCCCATAGTACCTAATACAGTTCTTCTTTGTGTACTCACCTTTTCACAGCCCTGCCTATACCCCCTCCCGTCTATACACGTGTTTGTCAACCCCGTCAATTGAGGACTTCTCTCTTTGCTATTCCATTGTTTGGTATTCGTTTTTAGCGACCTCTTTGTTTTATACCCAAAGACAAACCGATGACGTACTCGATCTGTCAAAACAACAGGATCCATTGTGTTAAAATCCTTGGTGTCACACCTTACACCTAAAACCCTAGCTTTAGGCTCACCTCCATCCTCAGTGAACAACTTTTGTCCCAAAGTCCATAGTTTGTGAGTTAACATCACTGTATCTTTAATTTCTAACAATCGAATGTCTTGTTCTTAGAAATACATTGAGCAACAATTACTGCCTGTGTATAAAGATATCGGCTGGAACCGCACCG
>CM021535.1:5971346-5981581 GCA_010994315.2 Pisaster ochraceus
GGGGTCTAGGATTACGGGTGTGGGGTTCGAACTCACTACCTCTTCCCACCATCCTAGAGAAGAGGTCTTGGCACTAGACCAATTCTTTCAGAAGGCTACTTCGAATTCTGGAATAGGTTCCGCAACAATGTAATGGATCATGATGTAATCATTGCGTCGTTGCATTTGGGGATTAAGACTATTGTGATTTCCGGTGCAATATTAGATTAATATTTAATTTTGTTTCATGGGATTGATAATAATGGTGAACAAGTCTTTGAATAAGGAGCTGGGCGTTAATATAAATCAGGCTCATAGTATCTTCTTTCTAAAGTAGGATACACTCTAGATGATGCGGTTCCGGGTCACGTGGGGCCTGACCCTTATCCGAGTATTTGTGGCCCGGACTCTGTGTCAAAAATAACAGCAACAAGAATGGGTCAAACTGACGCTGAATCCGAGCTAAATTAAACATTGTTTTAAAACCATTTTTTTCGCGTCAGTCTTACTTATAAATGGGTCAGTCTGACCCCAAAATGGGGTCAGGCTCCCTGGGACCGGAAGTCCGGGTCAAGTCTGTTCCGGTTATTTATAGAATGTAGTGAGAAGTTGTTTTTTTTTCTTTTCCTCTTTTGTCTTACTTCGTCTAGATATTATGCTTCATGATAGAGTAGGCTCACCTTGAAAAATATCATAACAAATTAAAATGTTTGGGAGAACTGTGTAGACGTTGTGCAGTCCCGATGCTTTGGTACTTTGTCAATCGCTTGTTATTGTGTGTTATTTCAATTAAACCCACCCAATATTCAAAAGTCTTATCAGCAATGTATTTCTTCCTGTTTGGTGTGAAGGTACCTGGACCTGATACTCAACAGCAGCTACACTGCTCGGAGGTATGGAGGCACAGTCTTGACGGGAGTTGCCGCTAATCCGCTTGGCAAAGAAATGGCGTGGGACTTTTACAAGTCTAACTTTGGCTTCTTCCTGGAGGAGTAAGTTATGAACAAAGATGATAATGGCCAAAGTAAAAGAAAACAAATTCAATTGTCTTTTTGAAGTGGCACTTGTTTTGCTTCAAACGTCCATAGGCCAACATGCATGTCCTAATGCGCATGGTCAGCGCACAAACAAATGATTCTGGATGAAGGTTGAGTTAAAGCAACACCGTCACGGCGTGCTGATTTTGAAGCAATGTGGCACACAACTATATTATCTGGCATAATTACTTATAAACT
Source organism: Pisaster ochraceus (assembly GCA_010994315.2). Taxonomy (NCBI): domain Eukaryota; kingdom Metazoa; phylum Echinodermata; class Asteroidea; order Forcipulatida; family Asteriidae; genus Pisaster; species Pisaster ochraceus. The sequence continues at coordinate 5,972,561 of CM021535.1, forward strand.
ACAGCATAGCGTCCATCTTGGCAACTGTACTCGGTTACCCAAGATGCAACGCGGAATTTTTTTTGTTAAGAGATGGCGCCTGTGCAATCATTATTGGCTAGTGATTGGAATGAATTTTACTTTTTCTAAGGTTTGGCGGAAGCAGATACTCTTATTCGAACATTATTGAAAAAACCACATCTGGATTCGCCACAAGGGAGAAACTGATGGAGGTAAGTTGAAAGGCGACAACTGCTCACATAGAAACATAAAAATGTACCCAAAACGAGCGTCATATTATTTGAATTGAGAAATAAAAAATGAGGTAATAACGAAGAAGGTAGCCGGAACATCTGATGTCACACCTCCAGGTATCCTTGCTGAACGGACAGGGGACCAGTTTACCCATAATGGTGACTTTGGGAATGGCAGCAGACAAACGGGGTAGTTTCCACTGTTAAGTGGCTGTTTTCCAAACCTTGGCTTAGGGTCCGTAACTGGCTCCGGGCTCCGTTTGATGCTAGAAACACAGTGCAGACTGTTTGTTGCTCCAAAATTGATGAGCAAATGTGACAGGAAAATCTGCTCCCCCGAAGATTTCGTCCCCGTTACGGCGAGTTGTGAAGAAGTTTCGTCTGATAGCGCCCTCTTTGCGAGCTGGAGATCACTGGGGCACCTATTACTAATGTGTTACACTTCACTTTTTGCGCTGCATGCTATCATTTTGACCGACGTCAAAACCTGGTAGAAGGATGAAATTGGTTTAAATCAACCAGATCATGGCAAATAAGCCACAAAATACATTTTGAGCAATGTCAATGGTCAGTTGTTGTTTGAATATTCAATAGGTGGAGCAGTTTTTTGAAGATCATCCAGATGCAGAGTTCTGGAAACCGCAGTTCGACAAGGCGGTTGCAGAAATAAAGTCTAACATCGCATGGATGGACCAACACCTAGAGGGAGTTATGGAATGGCTAGAAAATGCTGGATAATTGTGTCATACAACGGTAATTTTGTTCCCTTCCCGCACTGACAAATAACTAAGTGGTTACAAAAAATTGTGTATAACAATCACTTTGTTAGAATTACTACTGGTGTTTGTATGTATAGAAAAAAAATGCAACTCTGTCTCTACTGTTTATAACAATTTGAAATTATTATGGTTTTAATTTACAACTAAGAAAAATTGTATGATGACCATCGTACTTTTATTGACTGTATACCAAAATAAAGTGTTAAATTTTACTATAACGTTTTATGAAATGATACATTGTGCAACTCTAAATTTCTTAAGTTTTCCTTATTAATGATAATTATTTTGATGAATTTGTATAACTCCGGCCTGTCACATGATATTTATGTGAGCCTCGAGTGGTGCCGTGCAAAGACTCTTGATTTTGACTGTTTTTTTTTTGTTTTTTTGCAGTTCCCTGACTCAAAGTTTTAGAACTCAAAACAGTGTAAATTTTAAGCTTAATTAACATACGTTTGCGACCCTTAACAGACTTGTAAAACTTCCCCCTTAATATTCCCTTTCTTTATAAACCATCCGAAGTGAAATTTTTTAGCGAATCTGTGAACAGAAATGTATTATAGTCAAAGTGGGCGTGGCTCACACTAAAATTGCGTATTTAGATAGTGATCGTTAGCAGAGGATCAGAGTTTTAAAAAAAACATTGTGGTTTTATTCGCAGTAGGATTAACACGAAAAATCATTCGTTCGAAAATAGGTCTCCTGTTTGATGAAACATCTACTTTTTCTTACAGATGGGAAACGGTGACTAATAAATAAAAATGCATGAAATTTAACACACCTGTTTTTGAACGTTCTTGAAGAAGTGTTTACAAAAATATTATGCCAGGTATGGTCCACCAAAAAACCAAAAGCGAGTAGTTAGAGTGCACCCTAGTCATCTCGTCGTTCCCTCTATAACAACTTCCGGGTCTTAACTGACCCGGATCCAGGTTCCATGGTCAGCCTGACCTATTTCCGGGTCAGGCTGACCAAGAAAGTGGTTTTAAAAATGGGATGTTAACTAAGGCTCTGTGTGTTAATTTGACCCTACTCTGGGTCATTATGACACAGAAACCGGACCTTACTGACCCGCAAATAGGTCAGGCCCCAAGGGACTCTGATCTGGTTCAGTTACCGGAAGTTTTTAAAGAGTGGCAGCAGTGCTTAATAGTTCACAAAGCTGTGCAGCACAAACAACACAACTCTTGCTCGGAAGAAACAGCCAAACTACCGTGTAAATGTATAATGTTCGTCATGGTTCCCTGGTCATTTCTCATTAGTAGTAAAAAAACATTGCTAAAAGACAATTCTGCTAAAAAGCAATTCTGCTAAAACAGCTCGATGAATTTAGGCCGACAGTATTTAATAAATAAAATAAATACTATTTATTTTATTGAGGTAATAATGCCACTTTTAGGCCACCCCTCCCAAATGTCCCCTTTTGGCACATGGCAACCTGTCATGGACGCTTTATAACCAAGGTACTAGAGCCTTGATTTTTCAATCCAGTCACGAAACAATGTGACAGCTGTCGATGACATCCCGAAGCTTTTGGGCTACAATCGCACACTTGGACAAGTAACGACTTGAGTTAAAGTCTACAACAACTACAGCGCCAGAATGCACATTACGTCTCCCCAAATCTACGACCAATTGGACCGTCCCTGTAAAGGGACACGTTGCCTGTGATTGGGCGATTTGGGCTGTAAAAAGTGTTTGAATGCGCTCGTTACGAAATGAGGTGGTTGAAAAGTAAAATATAATGACCACCCAAATGCCTCGGAATCGTGTGGTTTTCCTTTTACTTCGTGAAGAGCCGTGGTCCGCCATTTTGTAAAACAAACTTTTTGACTCCATACAAAATGGCGGACTGCGTTTTAATAGTTCCACTTCTTTTAAAACATATTTCCGAACCTATTAATTTCAATTCATTTAATAATAAACGTTTTTTATAGCCCCAAATCTACAACCTATTGGACCGTCCCTTTTAATTCTTAGTATTTGCCCAATCACTGATAAGCCCTATAGTAGTATCGTACAACTATCGCATGACGTCAGGAGTTTCTGTGTCACTCCGTTCTGGGAGCGAAATCAGCCCTCTTGAGTTTTAGTAATCTTTGTTTGTTGGTTCATGTGTGTGCTTCTGAAGATAACCTTAGTGGGTTTAAGGCAATAATAAAAACGATAATCAGAAGATGGAGCCATTAAGATTGCAGGCAGTGATATTATGATGACACTGACGGGGTATCTTACCGTATGGTTCTGAACTTCGAAATACCGCGCTACCGTATTGGAGTTCATCTTGGGGGGATTCATTTTATATTTTTATTGCACTGCAAAAACTGTGGTGTTCAATATTGATTCTCTCGTGGCAACACCCGGCCGACACGGTGTCAATTCATTACGAACACACAGGTAAGGGGGATTCCATGTTGGTGTTGTCACAAATAGAAATAGGTACCAAGAGAATCAAATTAACACCACAGTTTTGCAGCGTGTCTGTTTTGGTTGTTATCTTTATTTTCTTATCGCCTGCTGCACCGTGAGTTGTAAATCGATTGAGGGTAATAGAGACGAACGGTGCAAGTGCCTTATCATACAGCAAGAAAGCTTTTAAAACTGCAATCATTTGCCTATAACCACCAAGAGTAATGTGTATAGATTCTCTTTAGAAGCAATTTCACTCCTCTGCGCAAGTTTTAAAAAGGCCCACTGGATTTTAATTTTTCCAATCGGAGGGGTGTTTACAAAAGAGCTTCAAATGCCGTGTCAACATGCAGGCAGGTTGCCCCTATGATCTCTCACAATTTGCATAGGCCGTGCAAATCCTGGGCGAATGTTGTTTTTTTTAGATTGTTCCCCCCCCCCCAAAATAATAATAATGGTTGTGACTGGGGGAAAGAAAACTCCCGGATCATAATTGACCTTGTTCCAAGACCCAGGGGGCAAGTCCCATTTCTGGGTCCGTGTGACCTTGAATCTGTGTAATACATCACGCAGAAATGGGTAAAAATGACGTTAGAATCCGAGTTAAAAAAAAAACATTTTTAAACCAGTTTCCGGGTCAGCCACAGGCACAGGAATGGGTCCAGCCCCCGGGGAGTGTGTAAAAGCAAGTCTAGCCATAACTTGTACCACGAACTTGAAATGGGTACAAATAACTCTCCACCCTATTTACCAACAAGCCTTGTACCGCATTTTAAAACCGTATCCAAGTTATCGCGCCCCACAGTATAACCTCCATGTACTATTAGGTTAAGTGCAAAGGTCAATAAATTATTAGAACTTACCTTAAAGGGCAGGACGGGGGGTCTTACACTGCAAAAACACGGGAGGTTAAAATTGACACCATGGGTGTCCTCAAATAGGCTAGATACCACAAGAGAGAATAAAAATTATCACCATAGGGTGTTACAATAAAACCAATGAATTAGGTTGGCAGAAATGAGCATTATTTTAACACCCTATGGTGTAAATTTGTATTCTTTTTATTCGGTACCTATATGTGACAACACCTTCTTGGTGTCAATTTTAATACACATTTTATTGCAGTGTACTTTTAAAGAAGCTTCTTAACCGGAAAGATATGCAAAGTATTAACTAATTATCTTGACTTCTAAACAATAGGAAATGATTATTCAAAACAATGACCCATGAAGTGGTACTTCAGCCTTTGTGAAGTTCTTTTCAGTGTTCTTATTTGTCTACAAACGTCACTTGTTAAAGGTTGGCTTTCTAAGGTAAAAACCGACGTGTCAGATGATGCTGTTTTACATGCGACTCTTTTGCTATTAGAAACTTCAACTATGAATTCGCCATGCACATTTTAACGAAGGAAATTCTAAATTTAATTTCTATAAGGAAATTGATTCAAGTGCTCATCGGCAGATTGAAAGCTCAGATGGGGAAACATACAGGCCGCACAAGAAATTAAATTATGCTAAGACATGAGAAAATTTAGACCCAGATGTGTAAAGCTATGATCCACACAGAAATACATAGCTGAACGATAAGTTTGTCAAGCCACGGACATAAACAAACGGGCATCCATGATGAGTTGGCCAAGAAGAGCTTATAAAACCAACAACTGAGTTTTTGTCATGAATGTTTCCTCTGCAGTGCAATGTTTCTCATTCCTAAGCATTGTTTGTGTGACAATGGGCTGGGATCATCAAAATTCCAATAAGCTGATCCATGACTGGGGTTTGCCGAGTTACAGCCCACTTCGTTGTTGACCGACATTTCCTGAACTTGAGAGTGCCGCGTTAATGACAGATAACTCAGTGAGCTAATATTTGCCGTATGAATTTTTCCCAACTTGTGTTGAGTGACGGCAAGCTACGGAGTCCCCAATGGGACTGTAAGAAGACAGGAAATTGGCATTGACTGTGCGCCCTCTACAGTCACAAGACAAGAGGCCGTTGTACATTGCATGCTATTTTTGCAGTTAGCAAGAGAGAAGCTTTCATTGCAACGGTTCCACGATGCTTGACGTGCGAATTTTACTGACCCCGTGCCTCCCTCAACATGAGTGCAAGGATCTCAAGCCATGTCCAGGCTCCCACCACCCATCTACCCATTCCCTTCTTCTTTTGGCAAAGGGGTGAGGTTTGGGTTTGTACTAGTCCAGGTTTGTGCAATCTTTTAATGTTTCTGCTGAAGCAAAAGGTGAAAATGGACGTGGCAGCTAGAGTTAATGCCATGGAACATAGGAGGGTTGTCAAAACCAGCAAGCATTTATATGTTTATTTACGTATGCGTATAAATTGGTGTGGGTTGTTGTTGTTTGTTTATAATTTTCAACCAGGTTCCTTGATGTCATCTTCGAGGCTCCGTAGTTCTCCCAATAACCCATACAATGCACTAATGACTCGGTACGCCAGATCAGCGCACGGAACCCGCGGTAGCAGACGGTAGAGTGGAGCTATTTCCCCCCTCGTCTATCCCCCAGTGGTGGCCCGAACTACGTCCCTCGAGTTAGATCTCCGCATTGCTCAAGGGAAGGCTTGGACTTAAACGCACTGTGTAACAAGGAAAGTAAACGGCGATCCGAACCTCTGTGATCCGAAAGGGTAGCGAGAGAGTGTCACCATTTAGAGCTGGGATTAACTGCTGTGAAAGATTTCATGTGCTATTGTGAGTAATCTTACATTATATGCGTTGGGGTGTTTTTTTTTTCTCAGAGTTTTTTTGTATTTCCTATTTTTATCAGGTTGTCTTTATTGGAGATTGCTTTACCGTGCCACGCGTCTGTGAACAAGGTTAAAAGGTGTAATAACTGGGCCCCCGGGAATCAAGCGTCATCCTTGCATATGGCACCTGTGAATTTTACGAACTAAGGTTGAAACAAGGTTGGTCTATGGTTTGGGGGAAGTCCTTATTAAAGTCGAAGTCATTCCTGTTTCATTCCAGCTCCATGGTTTATACCCTTGTATCTTCGCTTTCAGTTTTGCATTCGACCTAAGGCCTATAATCCCTTAGGTATGTGTAGTCGTAGAATGCCAATTTGTGTTACACAATACTAAAGGTGTATACCATTGGTGGATTATATTATACGGTTAAGTGAAGCATCGCTTAATATTCACGGAACTAGGCCTATCCCCAAGCCCGAGCTTGGAGATAACGGGACGGGTAGGGGCGTGGAGAGGGGCGAAGTTTTTACACAGAATGCCGTATAAAGCTTTGGACTTTGTCCCCCGTCAGGTGCTCCCTCCCTCTGGGGCCAGTTTCATAGAGCTGCTCCATCCGGACAATTATTATTTAACAACTTTCCGCTAAGTGAAAATAAGCAGGGCTGTAGATTGTACTTGTGACATTGTCCTTTTTTCTTGATGGCATAACCTTATTCTTGTCAGCTTAGTTTCGTTGTCTTAGCTACCTTTTGTGCTTAAGCGGCTGTATGGAACTGGGAACCCTGCTTCTCGTTTGTATTTGAGTTCTTACGTCTGTTGCACTTCATGCAATACCAAACTTAAATGCATGGTTAATTATAGCGTTGAGATATTTACAGTCCTCGGACTATGAATAATCTTTGTTTACAAAAGGAGTGACACTCCAGGACCTTTCTGGCAGGCAAGGCAAAATTTTACACAGGTCACATGGGAAACTTTACATTTTGTGTCGTCCCTTTTTTACACTAATTCAAGAGTTCCAACAGTTAACAGCCAGTGAATAAATTTTGAGATGTACGCCTTTTCTTCGAGTCAAAAGTTGATACAAATCCGACAGTGCAATATACACAGAAATTATAAGATTGAACGTCTTCTTCCGTGGAGGTGTATATACAAATTGTGCCCGCGGGAAGTTCAGGGTCTGCGGCTCATTTATAAACGTCACGGGTCACGTGGTCAATAGAAGTGATTTGAATTTGCTCCCAAGTGACCAACTCCGATCGTCGTAACGCTCGGAAGAAAGACGTAAGCATTGCTGTAAAAAAAAATGCGCTCCTGCAGAAGGAAATGGAAATGAAAAACTTGTATTGTGCATAATTCTATCGAACAACATTAAACAAAGGTTTGCCATAAACTTATCAGAAGAGCATTCTTTCTTTCTTTTTTCTTCTTCAGTTTTTTTTTTTTTTTTCATATAAATACTTTTTTTTTGCGTGTGACCTTCTGCCGGGCAATAAATTTATAATTGTTATCTTTGGCCAGTCGTTCAAAGTACCTGCGTCATACTTTCGTAACGACCCCGAAAAGCAGAAATTGTGTAGTTTGTATTCGAAAGCCAACTTGTTAGATGGCAACCGGTGGCAAGCATCCTGCAAAATTGTTCCGTCTGATGTTGATTGGAAATCAATTAAAGTCATGTCTCAAAAATTAAAATCTCCAAAGATTGCCTGCAGGCTAGGCAGCTCTTGGTAATGGCCGCGGTGTCCGTTTGAAAGCTGCCCCCACTATAACGGCCACTGTTGGTACCCGACCTCTCTCAACGTGGATGGATACGACGTTTTTTATTTATAAAAAATTACCGTGGCAGTTTTACGCTGTTCTCACAGTAAGCAGGCGCGGCAGTCAAACGAAACTTTCAAATTAAAGGTGACTTTTATTGTATCAGTCTTTATTTGATACTGCTGCCTATAAATAAGCATGACTTTGACGAAACCAAACGATGACCTTACCTTCTAACACACAACATGTGCAAGGGAGACATAAAGAGTAGGCATACGTGTTGACCTCACTTTCCAAACGACCAAACCAATCCCCTACAACCGCGATCACGTCGCCACGCCACTGTTTTCACCATTAACAAAATTGACTTTCCATGCCCCCTGATTTCAGAAGTTTACGTTTGATTGCAACGTAATAGTTTCACGCTATTTAACTGAACTTTAAGAAATTCTGCTGAAGTAAAATCTGGCTTAATTATTTCATCAAAACCTCTATGGGGATGAATTGCTATGAAATCCATGTTTTATGATTTTTGACCCCGTTCCAATGTCAACATCCAGTGAAACGTTGAGCCCAAATTATTTCGACGCGATTACAATTCTTGCTGAAAATTTCCGGATTAACCCTGGAGACTGCTTTAAACATTTTTCCACGAGGTTCTGGCAATTACCCAACTTACACTTAAAGATGTGATACGAACCAAAAACAAATACTACTTATTCTGAAACAAGATTCTTTGTAAAAGTTCGATACTTTAGCTAAAAAATGGTTTGCATTGTCCCGCAAAATATATGTTCGTCTGAACTACTGCAGGATGCAAGACTTGTCCCCCAAGCATGCAGTCTTTATTTCGATCGCCAAGTCGAAATAAATAATACATTAGTAGGCCCTACTGCCGACTCTCGTTTAAAACAAGATCGGTGTGACTGGCCAACTCACCGGTACCTCTTTATAACACGAACTTAGTTGGGCAAAACAAAGACACACAGACAGAACATCTTTATAACTTGCTGTTTATAACGAGGGTTGACCGTACTATACCACACACCGAAGAGTGATATATCAGATCCAAACCAGCCTCCCCTCAGCGGGAACGCTCGGTGGATCTAGTGGTTCACAAGATTGTCCTCTCTTTAG
>CM021535.1:6138018-6154427 GCA_010994315.2 Pisaster ochraceus
GAACATGATCTTTACTATGGCCTTTTGGGTTGAATGGAAGTAAATAAAGATCTTTCAGGCGTTTGTGTGCCTTTTGACACAAGTCACATGGGATTTTCTATAGATCTAACACTGCAAAACATCAAAGTAAACTCAAACTTTCACACATTGCTTTACCTGTGTGTCTGTGTGGTTAGCGTTTGCCTCATCTAATAATGGTTTGAGTTCACGAACGGATTTACTTGCTGAGAAATGCCTCTGTTTGTAATCAAAGACGGAAAAAAACAATCACTTTATAAAATAGGTCGGACAAGGAGTTTGTAAAAGTGATAGTTGCCGTTGTTTTCAGCTGCAGGTTACTGTCACTGTCACTAACACACCTAAATTATAGTCTTGCTGAATGTGAGGTAAAGTTAATGTTCTAAAATACACCATGGTCTGACTCTAACATGAAGGGATTTTTAAGTTAGCAGGAACTGTATTATGATGCATTTGTAAGTCAACTTAACCACTAATTAAGACACCATTCATGTCTGTATAACCATCACCATATGCCCAGACTTTGCTAATCTAGTGTTTTTCTGACTCTGTTACTTTGCTAATCTTGTTGATTTTCTGACACCGCTATTTTGGGGAAAAATGTCAGGAAACTTGTTTAGAAACGGGGTTTGTTTTTAAATTGTATATTCTTTGTTAGCATGGGAAACATTGGAAAATGTACATTCGGTACACTAACTTTTCTCTGACCACTTGCTGAGCTGAGGTAGGTTTGCGACCACTATGGGCATTTCGGTTCAAGCCGCTTGCGGCCTCCAAAGGGTTAAACTCCATGGGGCTCTCCCACATGTTCCAACATTTTATTTTTTATTATTGGCAAGTTTATCCCCATGTACAGAAAGGATGGCTTGGGTATGTGTTATGACCCCATTTATTAAATTATGCAAAAACCATGCCATGTATTATTAGGAAGGATTGGAATGGTTAGGAACAAGTTTTAGCGAAATTTACTTTTGCTGCAAATGTCATTTTTGTACAATGAAACCATAACGTTTCGGTTCATAATGAATGCAGTTTCTCTCTACGCAAGATGAAAGTGACTGACGACAGTGACTGATGACACTGACAGTGGCTGATGACATTGACTTGACTACTCACAGACTCTAAGGGGTCAGCATCTTTGATTCTTGTGATACGCGGTGACGCTTCAACTATCTTCACTTCGGTCTTTTTAATCATTTCCTCTTGGACATCTGTCATGGGTGAGGAGGATAAAAAGAAAAGAATTCACAAGTAATTCATTGAATCCATGAGTAATTCATTGACCCCATGACCTTTGTAATTCTAGAGCAGACGTCTTACAACGAGACCATCAAGCCTGCCTGGTAACTAGAGGCAGTTCAAATCCTGTACTATAACATGTACTTAAATGTTTTTTAGCCTTTTTGTTGCACCAATTTACAGCATTTTAACCTTTGTCTTGAGTTTGACTCTTCATTGAAAGGGATAGTGGTACCTACCATTCTCTTCTTGTTTGATATGCGGTATTAAGCTTTGGTCCAGCTTACGTCCGTGTCCACCGTATGAGTTGAGGGTTGGCAAGGTCTTAGAGGAACCAAGTGGAGGTAGAGTCCGAGCCAGAGGGGGTAAGGGAGACGTCTGCAAAATGAAGATAAAGTACGATTTAACATCAGGGAAGAGTTCAGTCTGAAGCTTGGAAAGGCCTTTGATGAACCGAGTGGGGACCGGTCACATTAGAGGGAGTAATTAGGGGGGAGTGTCTGCAAAGTAAGGATAGAGTACGATAGATTCTCTTTGATTTAGCCCCAGGAAGAAATGAGTTTCGGTTTTGGAAAGGCCTTAGAGGAATCACAAGGAGGTATAGAGTACGAGCCCGGGGGAGTAACGGAAACGTCTGCAAATGGAAGATAAAAGTGTGGAACTTTTGATTTAGCCCAAAGGAAGAGTTGAAACCTTGTTTAATCCGATACAATGATCTAAAAGTAAAACAACACTGAATCTTTCCCAACCTGATGAGATGAAGATATGACTCTTGACCAACCTACAATCTACAAGTTTTCAATATAAGACCTTGCTAAACAATGAGTCACGACCTTGTTTAATCTGATACAATAATCTAAAGAGAAGTGACCCACCTCTCTCTGTCTCCTGCGTCCCCTCGCTGAGCCATCCAGCGACCCTCCTAGGTCCACAGAGTCCATCCCACCTAATGTAGCCGCTAACAAGCCTTTCTTCATATGACCCGAGGACCGGAGAGGGTCTGCTTCATCTTCGGAACCCGAGGAGGCTTCGCCCTTGGATTTGTCTTTCCATCGAGCTCTGACGATTGTATGGCATCCCCCGCATGAGACCTACAGTGCGACAATAACGATAAAAATATCTATCATTCATTGTTCAAGTTTTGTTTGAATGTGAATATTGTACAGTAAAACACCAACGACATCTAAATGGAACTCATCAAGCTAACAACAGTAAGCTGACGGGAAACTTTGAGATGTAGAAGATGTACCTGGTAACTTTTCATTACAAGTACAGGTAACTCTGATCAAGTGGTCTAGAGCATCAGACTCACGTTCTGATTGCAGAGTCATCAGACTGTGGGTTCAAATCCCTTTTATTTTTCATAACACTTGTGGCCTTGTGCAAGACACTTAACTATTATTTGCTTCTCATCACCCAGGTGTAAATGGGCACCGGCGATGATAGAGATTCTTGGAGTAAATGTTAACAGCCTGTGTGCCCCTTTGGTTGCTGGTGCTGCAAACTCCTAAGGGGTTTAGATGGCTCCGGTGGTGCTTTAGGCCCGATGAACTAGGGTAGCAATGTTGTGCGGCACTTTGATACTTGGTTTAAAACACCTCACCTCACCTATCCCATAACTCTCTTGGTAGTTGGGGCACCACAGGCGACTTTGTAACCAGCTCTTTTCACTTAGTCCTATCCTCAACAGCCCACGGTGATCCCAATCCTTTCCACTCTCTGATGTTGTCTTTCCACCTTTTGTATTGTCTTCCCCTTTTCCTTCCTCCTGTAACAGTGCCTTGCAGTATGGTTTTCAAAAAACCCAATAATTGGCGATTATTTACTCTAACTGTGAAGACCTACCTGTTCTACATGGAAGCCCTTGAATCTCTTGACTTTGGTTGGCTGGAAGAGGTTACTAAAGCTTTCATCTCCTTGACAAAGCTTGCCGTGTCTACCATCACCAAACATGTACAAAGACCCGTGCTCTGCAACAAGAAAGTTACATCCAATCACAATGTTAAAAAGCTCTTATTTTTCAATCATGGCAACCCACTTCGCATTATATGACGTGTTAAAAACCAAATTTTTTTCTGAGCTTGCCTAAGACAAAGAGTTGTTAACGCCCAAAACAACTTCTGAGTGCCATCAATTTTGTTTGCTGTAAATCTGACAGCTGACATTAATATCCACCCAGACATTCCATTGCGTAGCGTGCACAAGCATGCATCTTCCGTGTTATGCTACATTTCACAGGTACAAAGAGGGATAAAAGGTACTGGAACTCATGCTCATAATCTTCTTTTCCAGGGGTTATTGTCTAATCTCTGATTCCATACATTGGCCTTTTGTTATAGAAATGTGGCATACAAGAATGGACAGACTGCCACCATTGTGCACCATTGTTTTCAAGTTGAAGATCATGTGTGTTGTGTAATGCACTCAAGAAAAAAACCCAGCCAACTTTACATGTTTGATGAAAGGAAGATGCAATTTGCAGAAGCAAGATTTTTTACAAATTCGGGGCAGCTATTTTGCCACACTCAGTCTTGTAATCCTTCTTGGTTGTTTCTTTTTCTAATTGCAGTTTGTATTTGTTAAAATAGCGCCTTGTGTCTTCGGGCGATATCCAAATCCAGCTACATGTATTTATATTATCAACATTATCAACCACATGCACCCTACCAGTAATGAGGGCCGTGTGGTTTTCCCCGCACACAACGTCCCGACATTTCTTCCCCCTTAATGTCACAATCCTCTGTGGCACGTTAAGTTCTAGAATGGACGGACCGTGTCCGAGCTGACCGTTGCTCCCATCGCCCCATGTATACACATCACCATTATCTGCATTGGAAGAAACAAATTAATAAATAAACAAACAAATCTGTATCAAGTCATCAACTTTCACCATCCTTTTCACCAATTAGGTGTGTTTACATTGAACTACTTTGGTCATTAAACTTAAATGATTGAGCAGTTAATCTGCCTGGGGCAGTCAACAGCCCAACTGGTTTGTGCATGATCCGATTATGCTCACTGTCTGGAAAAGAAATTACAGGGAGATAACAGGTGTGAGCTGTCAGACCAAAAGGATGTTTCATTTGAGCCTCTTTCTTTAATGGAGCTTTCACGTAATGGAGTCAGTTTGTCCGTAGATAATGCACTATTTGTTTAATATTATAATAACTATTGGTTATTATAAGAAGATAACTATTGGTTATTATAAGTAGATAACTATTGGTTATTATAAGAAGATAACTATTGGTTATTATAAGAAGTACATGTAGTATTACATAAACACGTGTACATAAACTGACCTGTGACTGCAGCAGTATGACTATTCCCACATGACACTCGTCGCACTCTGTCCTTGATTGAGCTAACATGCTGTGGAATGCTAGCCGAGTTTGTGTCACTCAGACCGAGTTTACCGAATTCATTCTCACCAAATGTGTAGAGTTTCCCTTCCTCTGGAAGCAGAATTCAACAGAAAATACATGTACCTAAATGCACCAAATACCTGGCCCTAGGGTACACATGCATCCCATTCATATGAAGCGTAATTCCACAAATAATTTTATTTAATTTTATATTTATTTGACCAAAACCCCCCCCCCCACAAAACTCACGGCAAAAAGTATCATAGAAGCTTTTCCCAAGTCCTGATAATATCCTCTGCAGTAAATGATCCAAACCAGCCCTCCTACAGTTTACCACTCTCATTGAAGCACTTTGGGCACTGACTCTGCTCTTTACATAAACACATGTGTGGCTCAAAATGCCACTGTTGTGGCATAGTGAGGTATGGGGTCGGTTGTCTCCAGAAACACACTAATAGTAGCAGAAGCAGAGATTGAGAATTAAACTGCAATCTTGGTTCAAGAGTCTAGAAAGAGGAAATGGACTGGGCTGTTACCAGTGTCACCATGGTTCAGTGGTTAGACTGTAGGACTTCCAATCAAACGGTTGTGGGTTTGAATCCTACCAAGCTTACCGCCGATTTCACAATGACTAGAATAAGTATTGTCCTAGTTGATGAATCACAATTTCTTGGTGTGTGCAATTCATAATTATAGAAGTTAAACCAATGTTTGTATGAGGGAGATCAGCTGATGCCAGCTTGGTGTTTACACCCCCTTTTTTAAGAGTTTGCCGGGTTCCCTTGACAAGAAGATCATCAAAACAAACAAACAACCCCAACAAACACCCCAACAAACTCTCCATTAAACCCCCCCGAACCAACCTGTGACTAAAGCAGTGTGGTAGTACCCACATGACACCTGCTTGATGGGTACTCCCACCGACAGTGGGGTAGGTACCTCAGTCTCTGTCATATCATCCAGGCCCATCTGGCCCTCGGATCCACTCCCAAACATGTACAGGCTGCCATCAACTGAAGATCAAAAGTAAACAACACTATTAGTATTCTCTGGAATTTGTTGCGGCAATATACTAACAAGAAATAAGGGGGTAAAGGGTCTACACTAACAAGAAGGCCTGACACTTAAATTCAGGGCCTAATTTCATAGCACTGCTTAACAATTTTCTGGTAAGCAGAAATGATCAGGATACCAGTCACAGATCGTACATATGACGTAGTAGTTTGGCTGGTAACCTTATTCAAGTCAGCATAATTTTGTTGTGTTAAAGCTTCTTTTTGTGCATTAAGCAGCTTTATGAAATTGGGCCCAGGTCTTTAAGGAAGTATGTCGACATAAAGGCATGATGATGACACTTTGATTCAGGGTCAACTTCAATGGCTTTGCCTACCAAGGAATTCTGTGCTTGTGGTGCTGTATACAGCACAGAGTTCTATGGACTGTATAAGCACAGTTTCCAAAAGTTTCCACCAGACTTTAATATTTTCCAATGGGGGTGCCCCTTTACAAAATGAATGGCTTTGCCCTGTCACAGATTAAATACCCGGCCTGCACATTCGGAGAAACTAGGTACGTTAATTACAATAGATAGTTCCCAATAGACGCCATCTTTACGGGCAAATCGCATTTTGGCTTGCAGGCGCGTCAAGCGCTCAAATTATTAACGCAGCCGCGCAATTTACTAACAAAACTTGAAACGAGTTTTGTTAAATGTGCGCGTGCTGCACGCCGTTATCACGCAAAACGCATGACTGTGTGTTCCAAATTGCCCGTAAAGATGGCCGATTTACGTCATATTGCAACCTATCTATATCAAGTAATAAACCACAAAGGAAATTGACTAGGGAAATTTTTTTATATATTTTTGGTTTGAACAAAGAAAAATTGTCTGGAGCGGAACTTGCACCAAGGACCTCTCTGGATTAACGTACCGGTGCTCTACCAACTAACCCAAAGTATGTTAACTTCGTAATAGTATTAACAATGACTTGTTGTTTGAATTTAAAAGTTGGACGAAAATGACAGAAACAATGTCAATGTTTACCGGTGAGCACGGCAGAATGTTCAGTCCCACATGAAATCATCTTGACTTGAACCTCTGCTAACGAGTCAACCAGCTGTGGTGATTCGTAGCTCCGGGACCCGGCCAGGCCTAGCTGTCCCTCCCCTCCAGCTCCAAAGCTGTACAGGCTGTGATTCCTGGTACATACTAGGGTATGGAGACGACCGCAGCCCACCAATACAACTCCTTCATGCTTCAAACCTACACAGAAATTAACCAGAGAGGTTTGAAAATATATCTATAAAACAATAACAAGAAAAAAGTGTTCCACAGTGCGGCATTGTTATTATAAAGTTTAAAGAAAAAATAATAATAATAATAAAGGTAAAATGGCTTATCAGCTGAAAGTTACATGGCTATCTCTCAAAAGTTCACAAATAAATAATAAAGACATTAAAAGAATAAAATACAAAGTAAATTGAAAAATACTGAGAGACAAACAAAAAAAATGGACCAAAACTGGCTCAACAATGACAGTTGAACCATGAGCTAATCCAGGGCCCAATATTATAAAGCTGTTTAGTACAACCAGTTGCTTAGCACAAAAACAATATTGCTTAGCAGAAACAGATTACCGGCCAAAATACATGTACCATGTAATGTGTGTTGTTTGTGACTGGTTCCCCCGATACTTTTTGTCTAGCATAAAAATCTTCTTACCAGGTTTTACAATGTATGTTGTAAGGCTTGGCCTATTCTTTGTTTATTTATTTATTTCTTGCAATGTCGTTTCTGTTTCAAGGGTTTTATTGTTCCTTTTATTACATTGTATTGTTTGTTTTTTTCTTGTATTGTTGAGGTCGAATAAATAATAATAATAATAATAATAAAGAATGAACCTGAGACATAATACGCAGTCTTTGAGAAAGATTACATTGAAAGACGATGAAAAAGTTCCTCATTTCATTGTTTGTCAAAATTGTGTGCAAATCACTTGACAAGTTGTAGGCCCTCGTACTCTAATAATTCAGAGGAGTGTCTGCGAGGTAAAGTCCATGCAATCTTAACAGCCATGTACATGTAGGTCTATCAGCAACGAGATTAAACGCAACACCTGTGCTGTGTACATATCGTCTGTCATTACCAGGTAATAGGCCAAATGTGTGAATAGCATGTTGTCATTAACACTTTGGACTTTAGTCAGTGGGAGTAGTTAAGGGTCCAGCGTTGTTGACTTTACACAATGCGTTGCCATTAAACATGTTAAAGCATGCCAACAAGATTGCCAACTGTCAAAGACCAGTATCCATTACTTTAATGTGACCCAACATACATGTACATGTACAAACAGATTACATAAAATAACAAACCTGTACAAAAATTAAGCTCAATTGGCCATCAGCGCCACAAGAAAATAGTGGGAAAAAACCTTATTTACATGATCACTTATGTCTTCACCATTTTAAAACAACAGGTTTTGTACTGTGTCATGGCAGAGTATTAACAGTTCTATCAATTTACCATTAAAAGATAATGTTATTTGTTTTCAAATTCCAAGGTAACTTTTAATGGAGCGAAAACAATCATTCAACTATTGACTTTTTTATTAATAAAAGCAACGAAGAGTTTGCTTTCTGTTCAAAGCAACAATATTTATTCTGATAAAATCATACAAGTTACACAAATAAACATTTTGATTCACCAACAAATACACTAGAAATATGAGGGAGAAAAAAACCTACTAATTTCAAAGGAAAGAAAAATCCAATATACAAATATTGGATGCATACACGAGTACAATAGGCTCATATAGCAGGATGTAATCTCTAGGTGAAAACAGGGTGAAATTTCATAGCTCTGCTTACCGTAAGCAAAGAATCAGTGCTTACAGAAGCAACGTACTTTGTACTTGTTCAAATAAAAAAGCTTTAATTGTTAAATTGTGTAGAAAGTTTTTTCACCATTTTGATTATGGTCTTGTAAAAACAATTCCGGTCCAGTAAACGTTGGAGCTACAAAACCCTTTGATCTTGTAGATTCCCCCCCCCCCCAAAAAAAAAAAAAAAATCAAGCCCTGTGAGATGTGAAGGTAACATACCTTTGATGCTTCCCGGTTTATTGGTTGATTTTGTATGACCCAGACCGAGCTGACCCCACTCATTGGCACCGAATGTAAAGATGCGTCCACTCTCTGCAATGATAATAAACCAATTCATTTAAAAACCAATTCAACTTAGCCCTAATAAATAGTAAAAGAAAAACATGAAACACTTCGAATGAACCAGGCATTATTACAACGACCAAAACAAAAACATGACTTCAGACGTTATTTTTGATCAATGTCATAAATCTGAATTTCTAATTAGAGAAGATTTAAGTTTTGAAATTATGATTCTGATGAAGCTATTATTTATTGTGTTGCAAAATACACTTTTCTTATTTACTTTGTTAAAATAAAAACTACACTGATGACAAGGTTACAATAATTTCCTTCGTTCTAAATGTTAACGTGAGGTTAAAGATTTTAGTCCCATTTCCATAAGGGACTCTACCTATTTGAAAATGAGTGGCTTATAACTAATAAACTAAATTTGACCTTGGAGCCTCTTTTTAGTTATTGATGAACCCTTTCCACCATACGGTATGGTGGAAAGGGTTCATCAATAACTAACAATAACTATTACCCAAGCCTGTGATTACACGGATGGCACGGCCTCCGTTTCCCTTTGTAAAATGACAGCCTTGCCCTCTCAAAAAGATGAATCTCCAAGCCTGCCCTCCCCATGGGTTACATGGGTTAGTTCCAAACTCAAAATACAATACAGGCCTTGAATTTCATTTTCGATAGGGCAAGGCCATTTTCATTTCACAAACTTGAGCACTTCCATTGAGAAAAACTTAAAGTCTATGCAGGCCTTGAACTTCGCTCTTGAAGGGGCACGGCAATTTTCCTCTGGTAAGGGGCACTCTATGAGGAAAATGTAAATTTGTATTGGAACTTTGCAAAGGGCACCACAGCAAAGGCACAGGGCACCACGGACTATTGCTGTGGCTGACGTGGGTTATTCCGAGGCCTGTCTATGGGAACTTTTTGAAGGGGCAACGAGGCCAAGGCCAGGGGCAACAGACGCCTCTGTGTAAATACCAGGGCTGAGTGTATAATATAATACAGTAATAACCTTAAACTTACCAGTAACAAATGCGGTATGGTCATCACCACACGATACCTGGATTACTTTGTCATTGCGAATCCAAAACTTATTGGCAGTGTTGTCAGCAAATCGGCTCTTACCGAAGGTGAAGACAGCGCCAGTTGCTGTGAACAATAAATCAAAATATCATCACAGAAAACTGTACACATTTTATTCAATTCAATTCATTTATTGTCCACTTATTAAAAAGTATGGAAAATTATGTTTAAAAAAAATGTACATACAAACATGCACATTAAGGTACCGATCATTGATCAAGCAATTTTTTAATCTCTAAGGGGTCATTCAGAATAATCAAATTTTGAAATGTCTTGTTTACGAAATTATGGGTGGGTGGGAAAAAAACTGCAAATCCAAATTAAATTTTCAATTTTGGCTAGTTGCTGTTCGATTGTAATCGGTCAACCTTGAAAAACTGTTGTTTTTTCCCCAATGTATAAATCAACATTTTAACTGTTACACAATATAAATGTACAAATACTATATTATTATATGTCAAGGATCTGTGTGTGTGGTGATGGTACATAGGTACATGGCAATCAGCGATAAATTACGCCCGTTTATGCCAATTTTGGTTTCTGCAATGTATTGATACAGATTGATACAGATAACAACCTTAATGACTTTGAGTACAAAATATCCCCTCTAAAGATCCAGGAGTCTCAATCGAAAGCAGACATTTTAATTCTTCTATGTATTAGTATTACTTAGTCATCTTTTTACTTTACAGTGTTATGTGGTTTATATATGGAAAACTAAATATTAAAATAGTACTGCTAAAATTTCTATAGTTTATGACTGGAATCTATCCATAAATATTTTCTTAAAATTTAATTTTATTTAAAAACATTTCTTTCTGTAGATGCAGGCCTGGAATTTCATCTTTGAGAGGGCAATAATGCCATTTTTATTTTGTAAAGGGTCACTTCGAGTGGAAACTCTTTAAAAAGTCTTTGTGAACTTTTGAACAGGCAAAAGAGACCAAGGCCTCGGTGGCCTTCGTATTATTACAGGCCTGTCTATGGTGATCATTATGGTTAATTTCTAAATCATTAATATTAGAAAAATTACATTTTGACAGCAGTTTAAATCACCTTGACAATGAATAATAAAATGCATCCCGTTTTGGATTTACCCTTTTCGCCGATGTGAATGGGTAATAAATACCACTAAAAACAGAACAAAATATCGTTCTTGCTCCAAGGCTAAATCTCTCTAACCGTCCACATGCTATTGCTAATGCCTTTTTTGTAACGGATAATGTTAATTTGATTTGATCAATGTGTGTTGTCATCATGTTTGTTTGTCATGTTTGTGTAGCTTGAGCTGAGCTTAGCACTGTTCCACTGAATCTGATGACTTCCAGTTAAGTTTTTACAAGGATCTGGCAAAATCTAGGCAATATATATAGATCATTATGATGACACAATATCAAGCATTAAATAAATGCCATTTCTGGCACAAAGGACACATCGCGAGATGTGGTAACTAAGTGAAATAAAACCTTGTTTACCTGGTACGTCCGAGTCGTCCGTCGCCATTTTACATCATGCCCCTTTCTGCACGGTACCCAGACTTTCTTACCGTTAAAAGAAAAAGGAGAAGTCCGATGGGATCTGACTAATTAATTACGACGCGTTAACATACGGTACATTCATATCGTCTGCTGCAACCATAACATTGTACATGCGCACATGTTCTCGTCGTGCGGCCAGTCGTCAAAAAACTGCAGGTGCTTGGTGTGCTAGGCTGTCAAAAACATAATTTTTTTATGCGACGAAGAGAAAATTCATAAAAATGGCAGCTGTAACGTTTTCTCGGCTAACCTCTGCTGTGTTGCAGTCTGGTTGCAAAGCAAGTGGTCTTCTTGGGCTTGGGAATAAGCGTGTTTGTGTTGCTGCAATGCATGGGAATATTGCTGGACAGTAAGTGACAGTCATGGAATCAAACAAAAATGTATTTTAAAAATGCTTAGCTGTGCACTTTACATAGAACTAGGTGTAGGACTCCGGAGGATAGTCTTGGGTGTGAAAAGTTTTTGAAATTTGTCCCCACCTCTTTTTGTGGGGGGCAAATATGAACCCTTCTTGGCCTTAAAATATAAGAGTATAACAATACAATAGGGAAAATCTGTATCCAACGGTCACTTTTTCACTCATTCATTGTGTTACCAACATGACCAAAAAAGCAGTACTCCTGTCTGTAGTTCCTTTTAGTATGTAACTTGTAAGATAGTACTATACTAATTACTATTGAGTATTGTATTTCATAACGAAAGGAAAAGTGGCAGTCGGATACAGAAATTTTGCCAAGTAATATATGATGTACATTTTTTAAGTGTACAGTGATGCATTCGGAAGTTGTAACTGTTTCCCCCACTGATATTTGCTCAGAAAGTAACATTAGTTAACAATGGTTTCTGCCAAGCACAGTGATGCATCTTCTTGGAATTGGTCTCTGTTGTATAAATCATACTAATTCCTCTTTAGAACCCTACAGTGGTGAGGTACTGGTTTTGTTGCAACTTCCCTGTGGTACATAATTAATTGCTGAAAAGTGTTTTCCTTAAGTTAAGACTGTAACTTATTAAGATAAAAGTGGTTTTATTTTCCCTTTTTTCAATTTTTTTTAAACTTAAGTGTGTTGTTTACAAGTTTAGGTATTGTCTGGGTTAATTTAAGCTCATGTGTTTGGTTAAATATTTAAGTTTTATAATTTGGTTTCATCTATTATTGACAATTGACATGTCAATTTTGTACGCACAGGATGCTGGCAGAGTTTTGTCCTGCCCCCTTCTAACCAAATCACTAGTCCCTGTTGATTGACACCCCCTCAAGGATGTGTGGCATGGTCCAGCTCTGTAGGATATCATGGCGTATACAAACAACCCTCATTGCAGGGTTTTAACATGAAGTACAAAAACCTGGCTCAGTGTTAAAACTTTCAACAAATTCCATCAATCAGTTTCGTCATTGATTCTACCCTATCCAGGTCAGACCCGCAGCAGACTTCCTTCGTCGGCAAACACTTCTTAACCCTCCGAGACTTCAACAGACATGACATCGAGCAGCTGCTGTGGACTGCAGCAGACCTGAAGGAGAGGATCAAGATGACGGGGGAGATCTACCAGCCTCTTGTCGGTAAAGCAGCCGCCTTGATCTTTCAGAAGAGAAGTACAAGGACGAGGATGTCATCAGAGACAGGTACATACCTGTAGTTCCTTTTGATTGTCTTTTTTTTTTACCAGTGTGGGTTGAACAGAGACAAGTGGGACTTGTATCTGCAACCTCCGGATTAACGTGTCGACACTGGACTGGAACCAACTGGAACCCTTGAACAAAGATGTTGACTAAACTGGGAGACTGCCAACATTAGGGCCTGACGGCTCAGTTTGAGAGTCCAGAGGAATGATTTTCATTTGAAAATACTGTTGCCACAATAACAAACATTTTGTGTGTTTTCCTTACCTTTGTTGTATCTTGGAATACAGTAATAGATTATAATTTTGTGATTTGTTTTTTATATGTATGATTTGATAAAGGTTTTGCAGCCTTGGGCGGCCATCCATCTTTTCTAACTCAGAATGATATACACCTAGGAGTCAATGAATCCCTGCGAGACACAGCCAAGTAAGTGAAGACCTTTGCTGCCATCCTCTAGATTTGTCCTCGGTTTTACCTAGGTAGCTTCCGTTTTTGTGTCAACTCAGGGGTATTGAAGGCTCCTTAGTTCACAGTTTTCTTTTGGCCTAAGTCATCTTTGTAAATTTCTTGCCTTTTTATGCCAACTGATTCTTGTTTATTGTAGTTTTGGACGTGTACGGTGATTGTTGTTTTTGTAATGTTTTTATGCTGTAAGAATAATAATAACAAAATGAAATTTAAACTGTGAACATAATCTAGACTCTTATGAAGGCTTTGAAGGCTTTTAAAAAGGGGTTGTCGTCATGATCAAGTTACTGTAGTGGCGGCACCGTGCTGTGACAGCAAAGGCACGTGAGCAGCAACACGGTTAGAGATAATTTGATGTCCAGCCACAGGACTGCTGTGATCATGACGACAGCCGCCCCTTTTTAAAGTTGTCTCTTGAAATGATAAAGCATGTAACTTTTTTTGTTTGTTGATTGTTTGAATTTGTAGAGTCCTGTCAGGATTTGTGGATCTCATCTTCGCCAGGGTCTATCGCCATGAGGACCTGATAACATTAGCTGAGGAGGGCTCGGTGCCGGTAGTCAATGGCTTGTCAGAAATCTATCACCCCCTGCAGTCACTAGCTGATATGTTAACATTGCAGGTAAGATTCTGCCGAACGGCCACTTAAAAGTGAGGGCTACACTAAACTGATTTGGGCTATCAACCCAAATCAACTGCCACCAGGGGCTCCATTAAAGGACTTTTGAGTTTTGGCCACAAAAACTTGGAAAACTATTCATCTTTTTCACCCATTAGGTGTGTTTATATTGAATTACTTGGGTCATTAAACTTTATGGACGAGCAGTTAATCTGCCTGGGGCAGTCAGCAGCCCTATTGGTTTGTTCATTATCCAATTAAGTCCACTGTTTGGAAAAGGAATTACATGGAGATAACAGGTGTGAGCTGTCAGACGCAAAAGATGTTTCATTTGAGCCTCTTCTTTAATGGACCTTTCCTACACGTATTTATCTTTTTTTCTTTAGTATTACCAACCTGTACTTTGTCTTTTAGTCCTACAGAAAAATTAAACTCATTTTCTTCCCCATTGACTTTAGGAGCATTATGGGTCACTGAGTGGGCTGACGTTAGCCTGGGTTGGTGATGGAAACAACATCATCCATTCTATCATGATGGCTGCACCACGCCTAGGAATCAACCTGAAGCTGGCCACGCCCAAGGTGAGTTGCATAGCTGTGTGACTCTAGTATTTGGTCACTACTTCACTGTGTAGATTTGTGATTGGAAACTAGTCTTGCTATTTATGCTACTGCTACGGAGTAGATTTCAGAATTTGGGAGGCTACCTAATTCTGAAAAGAACTATCCTGCTTATTAACTACTACCCCTTGCAGAAGGTAGGAAATCAGCTGGTACTGCTACTTTCGCTGAGATTCAGAGGTTTCAGCGTAGAGTCAGCACTGCCCTGAAGCCTCTGAAACTTATGAGTCCCTATAAAGAGACCAGCATCTCAAACACTCTTCAGTCTCCTGACATTGACTAGAGTAGGCTAGTCCAAACATTGAGACCAATTAATAACTCACGTTGTGGCAGTTAACACAATAATGAGAAGTCCCCTGGATCCACTAAGCAAAAGAAGTAGTCCCGGCCAACTTCCTACCTCCCCAGGTAGTACTTTATAAGCAGGACAGTTCTTTTCAGAACTTAGTTGTTTCCCAAGTTCCCAAATCTACTCCTCGGCAGTAGAACCAATAACAAGACAAGCTCTCAAGAACAAACCTACACAGCAGAGTAAATATATACCCAGTGGTGTTACCGCAAACTGAATATACATTGATACCTCACCATGCAATGCCTCGAAACCTATACCCAATTTGAACGTAATGGATTTGTCGTGCATTTGTGCATTCTTGTCAGTTTGCAAGCGTAAACTTTGCCTCAATCGTCAATTTGGAACTTTTAACACCGTGCTCAGTTCAACAACCGGGGGAAACACAGACTGCAGCTCCGGCAGAAGCAACTTGTAGAGTCGGTGAAGGGAATTAGCTGAGTTTCAAATCAACTTTTTGTTCTTCTTCCCGCTTTTACAGGGATATGAAATCTTTCCTGAGGTGATGTCAGATACAGTAAAATTTGCAAAGGAGGTAAATAGTTCCGAAATACAAGACATTACCTATGAACCTATATTAAAGAACTGTGTATTTACTGTGTTATTATTATAACTTTTTGTATATCTGAAGTCTTTGATTAACTACATGCATTCATGTAATTGTTTCATATATATAGTGTTCTTGTTTTACATTTCATTGCAGTTAATAATTATGTTTTGAGTATCATTTAATTGTATTGCATACTTTAAGCCCTTGAGCACCTTCATATGTGGATGTGTTTTGCTATAAGTTTTGCTATTATTATTATTATTAGAATTATTTTTGCTATTAATATTGTCATATGCTATCTTGATCTTGTTAAGTAGTCTGTATCGTTATTGTTAATTTAATATTGTGTACATATTGCTTGAAGAAATATTCCACAACGATCATTGGGCTAGTCAGTTATACGTTGCTTGGTCCTGTAGGAATACTCCACAACATGTATTTCACCGAGCTAGTGAGTTATACATAGTTATTGCCAAGCCCTCTAGGAATGTTCCCTAACATGTATTTCACAGAGCTTGTCCTTTTTTTTCGTGTGCAGGCAAATACTGAGGTGTTTGTCACCAACGACCCAATGGAAGCCTGCCACAAGGCAGATATTGTTGTTACTGATACATGGATCAGCATGGGTCAGGAAGAAGAGAAGGTTGAACGCTTAAAGGCTTTCAAAGGTTACCAAGTCACAAAGAAGGTAGGATGCCAGACTTGAGATGTTGTTAATTTGGGAGAGCCTTAAGCTACCAATGTTAGTTGTCTCATTTATTTGTTTA
>CM021535.1:6447881-6461053 GCA_010994315.2 Pisaster ochraceus
CAAAATTCGGTCACCAGCGAAAACTCCATCTGGTTTACATTGCCTGGTGACTGTGAGTGGTACCATGTTGGCTTTTTGGAAGGGTAAACTCATTCCCATCACCGCTTTAATTGTTACAACCTGTAACAATACCTGTGTTAAGATGTCATCAGCTTCATCAGGTATTTGTGTACGCTCATATCGAGCTTATTTCGATTGTTGCAACTATAATAAGCAAGCATGATGTTGGTGAGTTTTTCAAATGCTATTTCCTGGACTATCGAATTGTAAATAACTTCAGAAGTAGCTTTTCCTCTGGCGGATTGATACTGATACAATACGCACAGAAGACTTAGAAAAACAATCAGACACAAATTTGCGAAAACGGAAGAATTATTTGGAAATATAATAACTCAAACAGCAGCCTGGACAAACTTCCCATCGCAACAGACCAACCCCTAGTTTGGTCTTAATTCAGATCCACCTATAGTAGTAGTAGGTAAGCCGGACATTGCTAGCGGGATAAATGATTAAGAATGAGGCCAATTAGCATCTGCAATTTATATACAAAACCAATTACATCAACTCGCATTACAGTCGGATATCTATCTACATGCAACGACCTCCTTATCGCTTCCGAACGGGGCCCAACGTTTCCCGGAAAGTGTGATGCGAAGTGCGCGGGGGCTGTGCTCTCTACACACGGCGTGCCCGGGCGCCGTTCTGGTGGCCTGTTAAACTGCCACGCGGGGTCGAGTCCCACTAACAGTTCATGACGATGGCATGTTCGTTACGATGTGCGTACGCGGTGGCAATGGCAGGCGAGTTTGTTTTAGTTCAGTTGAAAGAGCATATGGAGAATACCAATATATTTATGTCAAATACATTATACACATGATATCGTCATTGGTAAAACTTAGGAATGGCCAAGGAAATGACATAGGGTTTAAATCTGTTCGTTGACAAACCCATCAGAAGGTAACATTCTAATGGCAGCCTTTCTCACACTAGATTAGCATGCAGGCCAACTTCTCATCAGATGTAAAATTACTTGCGTCTCGGTACCTATTCGAGGAAATGGATAACCGTTTCTGAATGTTTTCAAAAGATTGATATAGGCCTATACAATAACTGCCACAACTTGAATAAACTTGTTGTTTTTCAAGAATCATGTTTTTTAATCTCTCTTTTTTTTAGAAATGGCTGACGAAATAACCGAGGAAATAAAAATCAACATAATGCACATTAGGGCATATGCAATACTCACGATGAACGATGCATGTTTTGTTTACTTAAATATTTAAGTTGAATGTGAAATGTGTAATCATTTGTCAAAACGTACCGTTTGGCTAAAAATCCGCTCAAAAACATGGGTCTGGACGGTAAATTGAGAAACTAATTTTGGTGGTTCAATTTTCACAGATTGGTGTTTATGGTGTGTTTAGGATTTGCTGTCCCCAAACTTAACACAATGTCTCATACCTTTGACAACAACAGGCTCGCCATAAAAATCCCCTACGCGGAACTTTAAAACATCAATCTAGAACTCAAAATAATTCAAAATAGTTTAGCAACCACCGCTGGTTTTAAGACACTCATATGGTAACCTAGTCATGGAAACAAATAACATTTCATGTTTTCATGTTTTCCCCTAGTATTTTTCAGGATGCTTTCTTTATTCAATACTTTAATTGTACTGTCCCTCTTATCTTTATCTTAAACTTTGCATGAAAGTTTTTTTTTTTTTAGATCAGCTGTTTCTAAACTGAGAAGGCCACTCTACATCAAACATCAATCGAAAAGGCACTGTTTAACATTCCTGTAGATCAAAATATTCAAAAACAAATTGGGTTGTTTTTCCTTGTAGAATTACAAGTTTGAAAATTAGAATTGGTATAGAACTCATTGTTTATCATTTGGTCGCTCGTTTTAGTTTGCTAAATTATGATGGAGAACGTTCAGCCCCACGCGGGTCGACCAAATGGCCCATTCAATATTCATGACCAGTTTTACAAAATATTTCAGACACCAGTGCCTGTGGTCATCCCTTTTTGGTTCGTGTAAAAAGTATCCATTTCAACTGGTATAGCAATCAACGGTGTGGCATTTGTCCTTGACCTGTGCCCAATGGTTTTCGTTAACTGTGCGAACCCACGAGAAAAAGGTCCTTTGTGAGTGGATCGTGATATACTGCTCGAAGTCCTCGCTGGCATTGCAAAAGATATGCCACCATCACAACTTCTGGTTTGGGTTAACAAAAAACGTAGTATAGTAATTTATTCGAGCCATTGTTAAACATATATCCACTTTTTTTCTTCTTCTTTGCTTTCAAAGCCCTATTCCCTACCTTTCTGTTGTTGAAGCTATTCAGCTTTACAAAATGATGGGTTTTAACTGTTAGTGACGGGTCTGGAATATTAGAACGAGAGTATGTTTTGATAAGGGGTCGAGACTCTAAATGCACATGTACACGTTGCCATTTTGAACAACCTCTTTCCCTTGACTCTGGTGAAACCATGATACAGCATTGCCTTTCCGACCAGTGTTTACCCAAAAAAAGCAAGACATAAGGCTCACATTCCGAATTTGAGCTGTCCGTCCTTCGACCGCTTTCAACGGTCAAGGTAAGGTGATATAGGGCAAGGCTAGCTGGACATCGAGTGGTCAAAGTGGAATCAACTTAAGACATTTACTGATAAAGGTCAGTTGAATAATTGTCTTGCTGCCACAAAGTTAAAAACGAACTATTGTTTGTTCAGGCATAGTTCAGGCAATCATAGTTCAGGCAATCAGCACTGCAAAAAAAAAACGTGTAAAAAAACTGCATATGTGGTTTCCTGAAACACTTGCTCGTTTCCAGGCAGTCACCCCTGGTCGAGAGGCGATATTTAATAGTACACGGTGTGCCGGCACCAATGTAACTGAAAAGGTGTGCATACTATTGTTCAAGACCCCTTTGTGCTATCCATTTTCGGAAATCCGAGGAGTGTGGAAGTAAAAAAATATAAGGGGGGTTTCATAACGTGGTCCGCGGACCGCGAAGCGCCGTGGCTTACCTGAAGGGGGAGCTCCGCGTTCGTGTACCCCGCTCGGAAATCGGGTCACCACTCGGTGAAGGTGTGGTTTGTGACGAGCCCGTGTAACGTTTGGCTTTTTTACATTTTGCGGTTTCAACAACACTTTCAACGGAGCAGTTTGGGCCAAAATGTCAGCTCTTTAACAGTCAAAACAAATGTTGGATACCGCTGTCATGAGTGGAAAGGTTTTTGTTAAAGCACCCAACCTGTCGGAATGGCCGTTATCTGTTGACTTTTTTTAGGAGGGTCTTCTTCGGTAGAAGGAATGTTTTCCAATCCTGTAAAAAACGGTTGGAGGGTTTGGCTCGACAAAAATGTTTACCAAAGCACGCCAAAGGTAGTTCAACGGTCAAACGGCACTAGGCTAGCTATTCTTTGGGTTAGGCCTTACACACTCTCTCACAGTCACAAACTACATACTGCAAGTTTCAACTTAAAAACACCAGAACTCCTTAAAAATGTTAGTGTTAGGGATAAGCTGGTCTGGTCTGACACTGCGATGGTTTTAATCATTACGGAATGAAAGTCGGTTATGTTATGACTGGTTTGTGGCGGTTGAAACTTGACTTGATTTCGGAAGGCAACCACACAGAGGTGTTCCTTTCTCTCCACGAATCACATGCTTTATAACATTAACAACAATATTTAACAAAATCCCGTGAGCTATCTGCTATTATTAATCCACCTACTTGAATCCAAACTAAATAGTTATATCATGGTTTGATTGTATTGTTTTCGAATTGAGGCTCTTTGCGAAGCCACGACTCTTCGGCTTCGCCTATGACTTGGGCTTCCGTCGTCAGTCATTTTTAAAAACATGCACTTCTTCTTGGTACGAGACTTCAGACAAACACGCAGAGCCTAAGCCATCACACCGGAGCCCAAAGCCCAAGCCGTGTTTTCGAAAAAGGGCCATCGTCAATCCACGATGAAA
This sequence comes from Pisaster ochraceus, assembly GCA_010994315.2. NCBI lineage: Eukaryota > Metazoa > Echinodermata > Asteroidea > Forcipulatida > Asteriidae > Pisaster > Pisaster ochraceus. The sequence goes on from CM021535.1 coordinate 6,451,872, forward strand.
ACTTTAATTCAAATTTTGTGTAGGTCATTTCCAGTTCAGATTTGACCACAGCACGGCTATATTTAGCAAGAGAAACCCACCGGAGCAGCGTGATGAAATTGGTGGGCTGCGATCCGTTCAGATTGCGGTACCCAGCCAGCGAGAGGCTGCGGTCGTGACATTCACCGTGGAAATTTATCCCTGGTGCGGTGCCAAGCCAAAATCCTCGAGCTTTAGATTTTGGAAAGTTGCCCGTGGCCCTTCGGTACGGTCAATGCTTGGAGGCCGAGCTCTACGTGGAGGGGATTGACGAGAATGCAATCGCAAAACAATAACATTTAGTACACGTTTGTTGTTAAAAAACAAAGCACAATGGAGGTTGTGAGTAGCCAGCGCCCGCACCCTCTCCTCAGTTCAGGTTTTAAACATTAACATGGGGAGGGGAAATTTAAGCACAAACTGTGGAAGGGAAAAATGACTGAGAATGTAATTTATATATAAAGCGCACCTGGTCTTGAAGCCATGCTGTACGGATGCCACGGATTTCCCTGTAGATGTTAGATGTCGCTGTACTTATTCCACGCCACACACACACACCACCGTCCTCCTTGCCCGGTGGATGGTCCGGCTGTCCTTCACACTCTTCACACTGCGGACTGGGGGTTCAAGTATTACCTCCCCCAACGTCCCCACCCCCCTCTCTGCATCCACTGGAGTCGAAATAAGGTCCTTTGGCCAAGTGGGGGTTTCGTCTGCTACAAAGCCCAAGTTCTAGGTACTTCCTATGGTGGAAAATGTGTGACCGTTCGTGGGTAGTATACTGAGTGTGGGAACAGCTGACAACATAGCCTATACGCGGCAGCACTCACTGTGTACAATATAAAGTTCATACGCAAATTGCCTTAGCATTCTTTTCGGTGGTCACACGTGATGCATTGCATGCAGTTCAATCAGAACAGCGTTGGGGAACCCGTACATGTACAATGCAAGCACATGTACATTCCAGTAGGTACCCCCTTTTCACTTTGTTATTCCGGCACGCTACACACACACACAGCACACACCACTCTCTCCTTGGTGCAGATGTTCAATTTGTGCCTTCCGTGTAGGTTCCGGTCAAGCTAGTGGTCAAATAATTACCAGTAAGGTTTTCAAAAGGACCGGACATGACAATAAGAGGGTCACAGCGGTGGTACAGTGTGTGCCCATGGGTGGGTAACAATGGATTTTTAAGGGAGCGGTGGGGGGGTTCATGAATATGCGGCAGTGAACTTGCTGGAAAGTTGACCTGCAGTGAAAAATGTATACAGTACACTGTGAACCGTGTGCGAAGTTGTGATTGTACATTTTGAGTGCGTTTTCTTCCTCGTGATTACTGCTGCAACCGATAAGGACGATATCACGTGTTGCTCTAGAAAGGGTAGGCCCTGAAAAAAAAAAACACCACGCCATCTTTTTTACATGGTTTCTGAAACTGGAAATATCAGGTTATCAGAGTTAACAGAGCTTGTAAACCAAATTTCTATTAAATATATCAATTGTACTGGTTATAATGAATGTTCATGACGCGTGCACTTGTAAAGTTCGGTCAAGTGAAATTGTTGTTAGCTATGTGAATATAATTACCAACTTACATGCGTTGGAAAAGTATTTTGGGTTTTGATTTATGTTAGAACTTAATAGAAGAAAATAACCTTTTACTTGGGATAACACCCTTTCATTATTGAAATACAGTTTAGTACACCACACGTGAATGAAAAAGGAACTTTCTTGTAAAAACTATATTATGAAGATATCACCACTGGTTAATAAATATTTACCATGTCCATCCCATTGATTTATAATATTGGTTGTAATATTTGTTAAAGCAAATGGTTTCGCCAAATGGTTTCGTCAAGCCGTGCGTGTCAGTGAGTTTTTCAAAAACAGCTCTGTACTTTTAGGTTTTTTGAAATTCATTCCAATGTTCAAACTATGTCCAATGATCGTCAAAACATGATCGTCAAAATTTATGAAAAGTCAATACTTATTATCAATGTTTGTACCAAAACCTACACATAAACTGACATAACAAATATGTAGTGTCAAAGGAAACTGATTTCGAAACCAAAAAAGCTCCTACCGACCAACTGGTGGTTGGCAATGACCTTACGTGTGGACCCTCATTTGACTTCAACAGATAAACTGAAAATGACGACCAATATCAGTCGACTAAAAAAACAACATCTTGATTGGATAGTTTTTCTTTGCCTGGACCTAAAAGTGAGTTTTGGGCGCCTGGTCATTAACAAAACCTTTGATAAACACATTGTAAGTATTATGTTTGCAAACGTAATGCAAAAAAAAAAAACGTTTCAAAAATTGTCTAACATTTCGATCCTAGTTGAGTCTTTATGGCTAAATAATTAACATCAGCGTGGCTAATGATTTCAAATAATAACTCATTCAGTAAAATACTTCCATGTCTCTACTATTGTCTCAAAACGAAACCTGCTAACAAAATATGCATGTATCATACTTTTATTGGCAATTGCAAACACAGTTTGGCAATCATCCATTGTAGCCTAGAACTTGACCCGTGTGCCATTCGGTCAAACTGCCCTCTCGCATTCCAGAGCGAGAGAGAAAGGGAAAAAAAGCATAATATAAGCCGCAAACCCGAATTTTCCAATTATTCCCACTGGAATTCATTCCTTTGAATAATGTTTCCACCAACTACCAGAGAGAGAGAGAGAGAGGGGCCAGGGGCACACTACGGGAATAGGGCCTGGGAAGACAAGTCCGCGGTGCGCGCCGTGCCCTGGGACATTCCCTTCCCCAGTCAGCCCGGGCCAATTCTTCTGACATTCTCAACACATTGAGTAGTGGCATATCTAAACCCGCGTCAGTATATTTTCCACACTTCCGAGCTCCATTAACCTCGATTAAGGCTGTTTACCCCGGGGTCAATTAACCTGAACTTTGGCTGTTTACCCAGTGATGTGGACCAGTATTCTGCCCTTTGACCGTGCTCCCAACCTTTGACCTTTACTCACACGCGCGCTTTACAGGCCTCATCTGTTGGAATTGGCGGGAAACAAGGTCACCCATGTCTTCTTGTTCTTTCTTCTGGGCGTCATACATGCAGAGTGGCTTTTATAATATATAATGCCTGTGCACCGGTCGTCCTTTATTTTCATTTCCATTTTTTCGTCAATTTGGTAACCTTGTGGCTTGTCAAACACATTCTACATCGGTCTTGTTTTTCCAGAGGGGGGGGGGCAGCCGTAAAGGGAAAGTGGCGTCATGGGGACCCTGTTTCTGCCCGTACCAAGTATTTATTTTCGTCACAAACTATCTGTTTGATATGCAATGGTCGAGGCTCCCTGGGTGAACAAAACAAAACGAATTGGTTACGAAATCACAACGTTCGAGTCTTGCCGGGGAAATAAACAAACAGCGATGAAGTCAATGTTTAACTATAGAGGGGGTTAAAGATCGGCTTCTTATTTCACCACACCAACTGCAATACTGCGATTATTTTCTACAATCTTCTTCTTCTGTTTTTTCAAAATTGCACAAAAACTGACGTTTATTGGGAAATGGAGCTGGTGATGGTGTATCGAGATGCATATTCCTGCGTCTGCGAGTATTGGTAACTCCGTGGAACGGACCTCATAGTGATTATACGATGCATCTACATTGAATATATCACACACCGAACTGCCATGGTCAGAATTGATCCGGGGGCTCCGGGTCCTAGGGTGGCCTGACCTACTCGGGGTCAAACTGACCAAGAAAGTGGTTGAAAATTGAGAGTTGTAACTTTGCGTCTGCGTCAATTTTGACACTAGTTCCAGGGTCGGTTTGGACACAGATTCCGCGGGTCAGACCCCATGGGACCTCGATCCGGATCAGTTCCAACCTCGTCCCCAGGGTGTGTCGAGCAGTACCAGGTTGACCACTCTTAAACATGGTTGGAAATAAAGTAAACCATGGGGACGAGTTTGGGTCAATTCTGAACCGGAATTTTTTTCTTTAGAGTGTACACAGCAGGGAGGGAAAAGTTCTGACAGGGGCGTTCCCGAGGTCCTTCCTATTTGGGAGGGGGATGCTTGGAAGCTTATTTGCTGACTGACGTTTCCTTTCGGGTGAGGGCCCCAATGTAAATAAGTCTAAGTTATTGGTTCTTGGGGCTATCCTTGGATTATTCTGTGCAGTTTTTTTCTTTCTTGTGTTTCGCTTTTGGTTTATTTTATTTCATTTTTTTTTTACCTCCTGTTGTTGTGTATGTATTTTTTGCCAAGTTCTTGCTGTTTTGGATCCGAATAAATTCAATCCTGTGGGGGGTGTCTGATAGCAAAGTGCCGAATTGCCCAATATAATGTTGTGCCCCACTGTATTCAATACAATGTCAAAGTAACTGGCTTGGTTTGAAATAGCACCTTTATAAGCACCTTGGAAACCCGTGGTGCGGGTCTCATATTCCTAAAATCAAAATCTGTCTTTAAAAAAAGTTTCTCTTTGTTCCAGCGGCTTGAGCACCTTATTGGTGGGTACCTTGCGCTGTATAAAACTACAATATTATTTTCAAAATTACTGCACTTGGCCCCTAAATGAATAATTAATATTTTTTTAGATGGCAAATGGACTGAATGTTAGCATAACAGACCAAGCTTGGTCTACCCAATTCGTCAGTGCTTCATTTTGCCAGCTGGAGGCTCGACAGCCGACGGAGACAAGTTAGTTAAGGGAGTGGCCCAGTCGATTATTCAAATGTGAAATTCATAATCAGAGATGTTAAACTGAGGCGCTGTATGAGAGAGATTGGCTGACGCCAGATTGGCGTTTATGTCCCCTTGTGGGAGCTTTGCTGAGTTCTCTCTAAACAAACAAACAAACAAACAAACAAACACCCCAGCAAACACCATAATTATGCACCTCCTTGTTTACACACGTGAGAAAGTAAACGCTGTGTTTTGTCCAGGTTTTGGGGGGTTGGTATTGCTCCGCCAACCCTCTGAAAATAAACCCACCGAATTATTATCGTTCGTCATGTGCTCTTGTATTTTGTAAGAACGGAGGCAACTTTCATTGTAAGGTAATGGAAATGTGTTGTCCTTTGTTTATTGAGCTTGTACACACTCCCGCTGCATTATCATACAATCGATCGATTTGTCACATCGTGATATACGGTAGGTTTCTTCTTATTGGTCATAAAGATGGCTTATGCTAAAAAAACATACATCTATATCGTTGATTTGTTTACTTGTTTACAATAATTCACCAATAGTGCCGTGTTTTGTGCCCCAAAATGACATGAAAGGGGAACGTGGGCTGGAGTTCGTTCACTTATAGTTTCGCTTTTACTTCGCGCAGGTTTCTGACATGCCGACGACTGTTTTATGGCTGATACGATTTTATATCTATACATTGTGAATGCTAATGTCGGTCGCTTTGTTCTCGCCAGTGTTGCGAACAAAAAATACATTATACGATTAATATTCGGCATACTTGCGATAAAAATTGTTCGTTTGTGGGGGTGTTTGTTTGTTTGTTTATTTGTGTGTTTGTTTTGTTTCTCAATTCGATCTTTCGTGAGAAGTGGTTTCTAGGGATCTCACAAACAAAACTGCTCCTGTGATGGCTTTACTTTTGCAAATAATTTAAAACAATGATGCGCCTTAAACAAGTGAGCTACATTTTACACGAACACATTTCAAATTACACCAGTATACAGTACCTGGTTGTGTATAGTGTTGACATTTAGCCTTCGAGAAAGACTCTGCTAGGATCGAAACTTCAGGCCACTAACTATTTTGTGTGCATTTATACCAAATTTTATGTTCTTTTGGTTGGTAGGTAGTTTGCAACAGCTGCTACTATTTGTCGACATTTCAAATTACTTGAAGTTATTATTCACTTCCAACTTGCATCGGCAAAGCCACAGAAGAAAACAAATCAAATTGCATCACAGCACAAAACAGCCGTTTTGGTACCGATCCGTTCGGTATCGAGCGTGTTGGATTCCGCGCGCAAACAAAAACTTTCCCAAAGTTTCGCAATAACGGCACCCAGATTAGTAAATGAGTCTCGGGAACAAGGAGAACCACGAGTTTGAGAACCACAAGTTGGTGACTGACTAATCATCCTCAAACGAAAGTTATTTGAGGCAGGAATTACAAATATGTATGTCTTTGTATAATTACGGGGTATGGGTTTGGTATAAAGAGTGTGAGTTACTGAAGATATAATATGGCGAGCTTACGCTCAGCTTAAGCCTAGCCTGTTGAGATTGAACACAAATTAATATCAACACAGCGAGCTTTGGAAAGAAGTATGCTAGGACCATCGAGCACACTCTGCTGCCCTAACTATATGCGACAGAGTTAGACATACTAGGCCTAACATAAAGCATAGAAGTAGGATCAGGGACATCATGGAAAAGACCAAGGAAATGAAATGGGGATGGGCAGGACACTTGTCAAGAAGATATGACAACAGATGGACCAAGAGACTGGAAAAAATAAGACAGAAGAGAAGATGGGGAGATGGAATCCAAACATACACGAACACCACATGGGCTAGAATAGTACGAAGGGGGAGAGAATGGAAATTTCGTGAAGAGGGCTTCATCCAACAATGGATGAACACAACCTGATAATGACGAAACTGATGGGGAATGATGATCATGATCATGATAGTAATTTGAGACTGAAACTCAATCATTGCCAGACAATTTCAAGAGATGATGAACCCCCTCCATATTTCCTGAATTTACCGTTGTATTATAGGCGACCCGGGACGCACGAATAGTATGATGGTTGGCCAAGTTTGCATTAAACCATTTATGGTCGACTAGCGGCTGATATTAACTGGTAGTCATGCTCAAAACATGGCTTGGGTACCAGTCAATATCGGCCCTTAGTCGACAATAATAGTCCTTGCGCGAACTTGGCCGTGGATGACCCAAAACAATCAACCGCGTTGTAGCGCCCTCAAGCGGTCCGAAATAAAAAGGCTGCTCGATTTCTACCAACTCGGTGTTCATTTTCAAATTGAAAGTAATCGATTGTTTCAGTATTTGGTTTCTCCATGAAGGCAGATATACCCAACATAGTTTACAATTTTGCAACATCAGTTGTTCTTTGATAACATAATACTTCTATTCCTCTTTGTTTTAGCATGAAATTCTGAAGTTATACCAAACAACGAATACAAGCCCTGGGCTTACCCGCAATTCGTAATTCTACGGGCCATTTCGAAACACCGGCCTTACCTCCAGCTCAGAGACATCTCGTCCGCTTATTTTGAAGTCACGCACCCAAATTACTAGTGGAGCAAAAGCCGGAGCCTTAAGCCGAAGCTTTGCTTTCGAAAAGGGTCAATGGTTATAAACACTAAGCCGAGCCCAGCAGAAAACAAATTCAGTTTTCTTATTCCGATTCAACCACACGTGCCAAAAAAATAAGGAGACACAAATTGGGCAGCTGTTTTTCAGTCTACCTACTCATCGTTGACGCTTTGGCCGGATACTCAAACTTAATGTTGCGGAAAAAAATATCTGTATGTACACCTCTACCGTGCAATCCCAGAAATGTATGCGCTGCAGATGTGAATAAATTTAGGTACGGTTGGTCTTGAGAAGAAATACTCAAAGATTATTACGTGACCATAGCATGCGCAGAACGTCTGTGACAAAATGCGCAGTAAAGTTTAGAAAGTGCTCTGCAAAATGTACTTTTTCTCCCGGAACACAAGATACTATGGGACTTCGCTCAGCTATAGCTAGGGTTTTGCCCCTCCCCCTCCTCCTCTAACAGCATAAACACGGCCTTCTCCGACTCGGGTGTTTTTTATACCTCTATTCTTTATCACAATACCGCATCGGAGAAAATGCATTTTCTTCTTACAATTTCGGAATGCATGTACACAAAAAGACCTTTCATGTGAGACCAGGCTGGTCGTACAAAAAAAATGTGGAGTTTCAATTCAATTCAATTCAATTCAAATATTGATGTCTGAAATACCGTGTCCAAACCGAGGGGATAGCATACGAAGAACCCCCGGTCGTATAGCTGCTTAATTCGATAGCCGCAATGAGGCAGACCAGAACTGGCCTGCTGCGTACACTACATCTGACGAAATGTTGACCGTCGTCTGTCGTAGTTTAGTCTTTCTACTGAACGACCGTCGGAATTTGGTGCAACTTTTGATGGTTGTTTGAGAGATGTACAAGTCAAGTCAACATTTACTTTATATTATTCTTCTCGAAATATATACAGAATATTGCATAGAGAAGCGAAATAATAAGCAAAGGAAATGGAGGGGAAAGAGTTCATCTATGTAGACCAAAATAACAAGAGTACGAGGCTTTCAGATTGAGCCAAGGTTTGTAGAAGACAGCCTTGGCAGACAAACTACAAACGTACACAGGGCAAACAAGTAACGCAAAACAAAACAACAGCTGTAGGATTGGAGTTAATTCCAGACTTCACATTATAATCTTTACAAAAAAGAGAGAAAATTGGAGTGTGAAAATGTTGGGTCAAGCAACGATTCTTCATACAGTTCTGATGATACATGATCACCTCTTTATTGGTCCAGACGCCATTCATAAAAAAAAAAACCTTTCCTGAACGTGTACCGTCCATCACAAAAGAGCCTATAATTAGCTGAACTGTTGATCTGCCACATGCGAGGTCATTATGCTCGCAGTGACTGCCGCCAACTCTACCACCTGCCAATATTTAAGGGGCACTTTCACTAGATTTGTTGGCAGTTTTCAGGGACGAGTCTGGTGTTGTGTTTCACCGAAGTCGGAACGTTACAAAGTTTCCGTCCAGTGGAAGGGCCTCGGTACAGATTTCGCTCCGTCGTTTCTTTTGTTATCAGTGGAGTTTTCAAAAGGCCCCCAAATCCAACAAAGATTAATTTAAATTGTTAAAGGTCTTTTTAAGCAAATGTGTTTTTAGTGGAATGGCGAAGGGTACGGTGGGGGAGTGTGAGTGAGGGAGGAAGAGGGGGGCATAAACCGAAAAGATACATGCTATACCAGTAGCTTTGTTTTCTGAGTTTTTTTTAATTCCTCTTTTGTTTTTGAATTTAGTTTCGAACATTGTTTTTGACCCTTTTGATTTGTTGAAGCCAATAATGTTATGTATTTGAAATGAGGTGCCAACATTTAATTTTCCAAGGGTTGCGGCTATGGGCATCTGTTTATT
>CM021535.1:6569497-6584978 GCA_010994315.2 Pisaster ochraceus
TGATGCCACAAAACACCCATAAAAAGGTGATACTTTTTTATTTCCTTACCTAATTTGCAGGATTTATTTCTAAGTGCTCAAGAAAGGATACATTTCATGAAAACATCATGGCAACAAACCACAACAACTCTTCGTCCTCTGCACAGTATGATCCAAGCATCTTGGAGAGGGAAGAGGCGGCCCATTTCAGGAGAATGATGAAGAATAAGTCAGGTATGTGACTCAAGGGGACATGTACAATCTCACATTACAGATTCTGGTGGCCTTTTAATGTAGGCTATACATTTCTTTTTGGACAAGGGCTGAATTATTCATATTTTAATATACTGTTAACATCTGGATGTATGAAGTATCGCTTTACTTTGGATTCCAAAACCCGAATTGACTGTAAAAATTTATCCACACCATTTGGTAAAAAAGTTTCTTGGGTCAATATAAATAGTAGAGATCATCAATTGGTGCCCATTGTAAAGAGAGACACAAGGTCAAAGGACAGATTAAGGCAATGATACCCCTTCACACTCTGCTGTCCATTTGGGGTGTCGTGGCCGAGTGGTCCAGTGCACTGGACTCAAGCTCTGGTGTTTCTGATCAGCAAAGTGTGGGTTCGAGTCCCGGTCTTGACACTTGCGTCCTTTACCATTATTGCTTCATCCTTCAGATGGGATGTAAAACCATTGGTCTTGTGTGTTGTATAATGCATAAAAGAACCCAGTTTCAGTTATCACTAAGAGAAGGAATTTGTCCTGGTGTTTCCGGCAGTGGCTGCTGAATAGGCTGCAACACCTTATAAACCCTAACAAGGTATTACATAAATGGGTCTCATAATTCATAAACTTCAAAAACCTGTCTGGAAATAAACAATAAGTTAAGTGCTTTGGGACACCCATGTCCGTAGATAAACCCCTACAGGCCTATATAAACTAGTAATTGTTATTATCATGAAAACTTTTGTAACCTACTCGTATAGTGCATGGCATTGTTACTTCAAACAGATGCACATAGGTTTTACAAATATTTGAAAACAATTCATTGACACCAAACAGTGAATGATTACGGGGTTCCGTGTAGAGAAATGTTAATCATCCTGAGAATTTATGTAACTCTCAAGGTGAGTTTGTGCGTTGAGAGTACATATAATTTGATGTTCTGTTTTTAGTCATCTGTATTCGAGCCACATAACAACTATTTTATGGAGGCAATGACAGTGCATCATTAAATCTAAATGTTGCATTGTAATGACGCGCACCACCAATGAATATTCTTTAGAAACATCAGAAGTGATCTGGGGAATTTAGGCTGCTGGAAACAGGGCTTACCACTTCACTCATCAAGAAGGGCAATATTTATACATAATAATGAGCATATAATCTTTGTAGGCACAGGGCACAACTGGTCTTTACAATATAATTATGTAAAACTTAAGTGCGTTGAAACTTGAAATATAGGCCTACAAGAACGTCTGCATATTTGAAAACTTGTTAATTGAGTGAATAAGGACATGGCACAACTGGACACTGTCCATTTTAATAAATAAGATCTAACCTAGTTTGATTTGTCTCTGGTTAAAGAAAGCGTTGGTATTTCTATTGTCGATAAACAAACTGCGCTGGCTGGCAGAATGGTAGCAAAACATTCAATCATGTTAACAGATCTTGTGTCCGAATTCAGAACTTCTGCTAACTTAAAAAAAATACATCCTATGATTGATTGCTTTGTTTCCAACAAATTCAACACTAATTTGAATATTTATATAACTTTATTAAAAACTGTGGCTAGCTGTTTTTGCTTTGCATTTATGGCTTCCCCGTAGTTATCCAACCTTAGTTGGCAAAAAACTCGGGCTGTGATTTTGAGGTATATAAGGACTGGTGCAACTGCACACTGTCGTTTTAATAAATAAGATCACACTTAGTTTGATTTGTTACCTAGTTTGATATGGTTTAAGAAAACATCAGAATATGCTTATAGTCGTCAGCAGAAGCTTATTATGCTGATTCCTTTAATACAAAATCTACAACAACATTGTCAAAACAATTTTACAAAATAGATCTTTACAAGTCCTCAAAAAAACTTTCTTTTTCAGTTTTACTGTGTTACAAAAGCATACTTTGACAGAAACAAAATTTGAAGGAGAAAGTAGGAAATATGTGAAATTTATAAGATGTTTTCATATTTATCCCTTTGCTCTTTAGTACAACCTCAAAGAACAAAATTAAGAACCACAAACTGTCTAAATCCCCAATACAAACACATTTTCGATTTTTAATATTAGTGAAATGGAGTGAATTAATCTAATAAATACATGTCTGGATTGAGCAGTGAATGGTGTGAATGTTTTTTAGAAGAACAACACCTGTGCATGTTAACTAATTTGCAATGGTAATGTCTGCAGTATAAATGTCAACAACCCACAGTGATAAACAGCATGGTTGAAGTGTCCGCAATGGGATGAACCAATGTTGAGATTGTATTCATCAGAGCATGGCCTGCAAGTCTCACCTGCAAAACAGGACAAGCAATTTTGGTGTGGATTTAGAAAAACCGAAATATTTCAGGAGATACAAACAATGACACATTATAAGACAAGGTCCTAAAAACTTAATGTAAATCAGCTTGGTAAATTATAAATAAATGAATATTTTTTATATTTGAGACCATTGCTGAAGATACTTAAATTTGTCTACCATCCCCTGTTTCAAGTGCTTTCATTTTTAATTGTAGTTAAAATAAAAACTAACTCAAATAAGGGGAAAAGAAGCTAGTTCACATATTAACACTAGAATTTAAAAAATAAAATTAATTTTTGTAATCATCAACATAATTGATACATGTACATTAGTTATGTTTTAAATGAAAAACAGCAGGTATACACATGTATATTTACAGAATAACATTGGATTTTTTTTACCATACAAGCATTCAACTAGACCTTACTTTTCTCATTGTCCAGATCCTCACAGTGTGAGAATCAATATTTTGTGACAATAAACCACAATTAAGGTATGCTTGAAACCGGCAAATCCCTTCCCTCAATCTCCAGAAACTCAAGTACAGAAAATGTCCTCATTTCATCCACACCAACCAATTCCTTTGTTGCTAAACATCAGTGGCCCTCGTGGCAGTAATTTTATGGGGGAAATATCAGCCATACACACCCTTGGGGCAATCTTCTCCGGCAGCAGTATAGAGGAAGAGAGACAGGGACAGAGAGAGAGAGAGAGAGGACGGTAATTCATCATTCATGTTTGGTGTCTGGTTCATTAGTGCGTAAAGAAGTCTGGAATCTTGGGTTGAATTGATGGGATTTTGGTTGGCTCAGCTAATGAGCTTTCATAGAATAAGACTGAGGGATTGCACCAGGAGCACTCGTCTTCAGGCGACTGAATAATTGAAACACTGGCATTGGCATTTTAGCCAGTCATATATAATACACAATACGAAACAGCCCACAGATGTCACATTTATAATTTAAACACTTGGATAATTACTGGTACATCGTTATTTTGCAAGCACAAACAATTGTTTTATTTATGCTTGTATTTGTGAAGTTAAAGCCCATTGTTGCACCTGGATGGCATTCAAAATATAATACCACAGCAGCCCAATAATCGTTAGATCCAAAATGACAGGAAGAAAGCAAATGAAAAAAACCCAGAAAAATTAAGGTTTGTATCATATTTGTCCTTACTTTATCGATTTTACACACTGCATTGAATTGACCTCCAGAGCAAGTCAAGGTTTTGCAAAATAATCATCATGAAATTCCAGATTACAAACAGCAGATGTTACAATAATCTGAAAGGGGAATTGGTATTTTAGAAGTACATTGCAATTTTAAATTCATTTCTAAAATGTTCAATATTAATAACCTATGATTACTTTTTGAAAGTAAACTGCTCTAAAATGATAAAATATATTTCACATTTCAGCAAATTTAATTAATGACATGTGGTTTGATTTTGTCAAATTAATGCTTTTTGCAAAAATTGTTTTGTTCTGTGTGCCAAAAGCAGGCTACCATCAAAAGTCTCACAGAAAAAAAAATCCATTAATGTGATTGTTACCTCTCCTCTTTCTCCATTCTCTATGGTCGGTTCCATTAGTAAACATCCCGAGCATTTTCGATCTCTATGATGAGTCGTAAACATGTCACGTTATATGGTAAGGTCCAATATATTTATGCAGGCACAAATAGAATACCCTGGCAACTGATTGCACAGAGAGTGCAATTATTAAAAGCACGGAAGTGCTGTCACTGTTGCCTTACATTATTGTATGCTTTACGGAATAAATGACGACGTGTAGACTTGCTCAAAGTTCGGAACAAATAAAATGTGTAGCAGTAACAGCTGAGCATACACAGCTCTACATTTGAACCAGTTGACAGCTAAAATATCTGTACTTTTAATTTGACAAAACATAATTGTGTGTTTTCATCGGTGAAAAACAAAATCATGTGTGGGCAGATCTACACAGGGCTATACACAGTTAAAATGCTGCAATAAAAAGGAAATAATATGACACATTTATTCTGTACATTCCATTAAAAAAAAAATAAAAAAATTGCCATAAAGATGATTTAATGTTAACTTTGCATAGGGATAGGATTACTATTTGGTTTTTGCTCTTACACCAATGTGTATTTGAAGTACTGTATACTCAGAACTTCCAGAGTTCTGGGGAGAAAAAAACCCACAAGCATACAAAATGTTGTTTCACAAAAATTTTAACATCACATAATCACCAAGGTATTAGCCAGGATTTGGCAAAAGGGTGTCCAACTGTGCTGGAAATTTAAAAACTGGGTGTCCAAATTGTTCACTTACAAAAAATTTTCATGTAAATGACGGATAAAATGAGTGGCCAAATTTAACATAGGGTGTCCAAAAGACACCCAGACACCTCTCTGGCTAACACTATGTATACACCACATTATGAAGCACAGGAATACTGTACAGTTTCAGCTAAATCCAGCTAAAAGGTCATCAGAGTTACAGTCAAATCCCATGGTGTGATTTAGGCCTTCTATATCTTGAAAATTCTATGTCGGGCTTGTTGCATTTTCTACACAGAATGCTAGCACCTGTCAATAGTCCATTTGGGAGAGCTCCTATCTCTAAAATCAATTTCACTAATTGAAAAAAACCCAAAATATCGGCATCGGTGAATGAGTCATCAAAAAGATTACCCGACACAAAAAAATAGTATCCAAAAGATGCCCTGCGTTGCATTGTGTTTTTTTTCCGTTAAAAGTGTTCCTCTATTGTGTATGACGAATCTCCCCTATTTGCCGGCTATGCAAAAAACAGTTCTCAGAAATTGTGAAATGGCAGTAAAGGTTAAGACAATTGAATCATCAGCCCTAATATCAGTGTGATGTGGGTCTTAATCAATCCATACGTTTAAAAATACTTACCTTTTAGGCATTACGTGTCATTTGAAAGCTCTTAGTCTCATCTATTTGATGAGCAAATAAACCCAGTTTTGAGTCTTAACAGGAAGCACCTGTGTTGGCATAGAATATAACCTAGTATCAAATTATCATGGAAAATTTAGCATAGAAAAAGTCCTGCTATTAAAAAACAGAAACACAGAATTGTTTAAAAATTAAAACAATATGATCTGCATAGTGTGTTTGAAAGGCCCACTATGCATATATATCATTTAGCCATTTTTGTAAACGGTTGTTACAAATTTCATACATCTACCAAACCCATTAAAGAGCAGTAAACATTTAATATTTAATACCCACATTAAATTAATCTCTCTTAATTTGTTATACAAATGATCCCCTTGAAACCATGAGACACAAAATGTTGTTTCAATTTCTGTTGGTCCCTTTAAAGACCAGGATGGGTTACAGAGAGCTTCCCAATCATAATCTATGATGACCTTATTAAAAATGATTAAAGTAATTATCTGCTTTTAGTTTAAGCCGACAAACTCAACGATATCATTCGGGTTATCAAATCTGCATAAGATAAGTTTGTTTCTGTTTGTACAATATTTATAATATACTGTCAAGTGATATGGATTAGATATTGAGAATTTGGACTGCTGTTGATGTGAAAGAAATCCAGCAATTTAGGATAAACTAAACACAACGTTATCAGACAATTAAAACAGGACAAAGTTTTAATTTCATTACTAATTTCTGCTTTTGTAGCAACCAGGCAGGCACCATAGAAAAACAATTTATGCAATCATAGAGCTTTCAATAAAAAAAATGGGTCACAAAGGTAATGATCCGGTTGATGTAAATTGCATGCTTGGAATATTACTTTAGTTTCAATCAGAATGAATTGTTATTCAATACTTTAATCATATGCGAATTAAATTTGGGAAAAAAGAAAGAGATTCATTTAAACTCGTTTTTCATTGGCAAATTATTAAGTCACTTTTTTTTTTATGTGAGCAAATAAGTCTAGGCCTACCTTTTTGGAATTTGATTAGGTGACATTATATTTACATTATAATACATTACATTATACATATAGTTCTTCAGAATGTAAAGATTCGACTGCGGAAGACTGTTTCATTGTTTGATACATTATCGGTTTGTGTATACATTTTTCAAATCTTTTAGTTCTCAGATACAAAACATAACCAACTTAAGTGGTCTTGTTTTGAGTAAAAGGTGTGTGAAGGGGTGTAAGGGGTGTACAAACCATGCATGGGAATGTCGGCAAAAAATTCAATCGTGTTAACAGATGTTGTGACCAAATTCAACATTTCTGCAAATTTTCAATTAAAAAGAATACATCTCATGACCGGTTGCTTTGTTTCCAACAAATTAAACACTATTTTTGAATAATTGTGTATTTATTACAAATTGTGGCTAGCTGTTTTTGCTCTGCAAATTTATGGCTTCCCATAGTTTTCCCGACCTTGGTTGGCAAAAACTGGGGCCGTGATGTTGCAATTGAAAGGTCAATTTGTGTGCTTATTTCAAGTTGGCAAACTTCAATACAAATGGAATGTTTAAAAAAAAATTATTGCACTTAGTATTTATACATCAGGAGAAGCTGCCTACACTGCAGAATCAAGTTTATAAAGAGTTATCTTTCAGATTAAGATTGGCCATTTGCTTTCCTAGTTTTTACCAATCATAGATCATTATCGGTAACTTGAGTTCTGCCAAGTTATAAGGTAATGTATGTATAGTAATACCTAGTAAAATTGACCCTCCCCCTCCTGATGCAACTAACCTCAGTCTAAATATTTGATGAGCCTTCTTAATAGTGAACATCTTGGGAATTTCACCAGAAAAGTATGTTTTATGATCTTTCATTTCATTTGAAATATAGGTTTATAATATTTGCACTGATGTCTACATGTGCTATAAAAGTGAAATATGTCAGTATTTAATAAACGTGTGAGCTGATTGAAAGACACGCTTCAGGCAAACATTTTCTATTTTTATTAAATTTTCTCACATATCCAGTTGCAAGACTTTTTCGTGATTCAAAGCCCCTGTTTAATTTTCTCCTGCATGCCCAATTTTTTTCATCACTCCTGGAACAAGATGAATAAACTACCATTTTCCAGTGCCTCTGTATGTTTACATCTTAGACATTATCTGCCCTGCTATCTGTCTCGTAGAATTACTATGGTGACAGTGAGGACCCTCAACATCCAAGCATGCTACAAATGACCAATGTCATTGCATAATTCTTCTGAGTATTCGATGATCCTGTACAGTGAGCAGTCTGATTGGTTTCAGTGTTGATTTCCGGGCATGTTTCCTGTAATCCCAGGGTAGATTGGCTACTCTCTGGGTACTCTCTAGCATCTTTCTCCCCTACGTGACGGCCATAAATTGGTGTGCTCTTCTGACAGAATTTGTACTACCATTTTTAAGACATGGTGTAAATTTTCTCTCAGGGGATTTGACACCAATTGTGAAGTATTGAAACTCAAGGTATAAAAACATATGCTCAAATTTGGTCTGATCACCTATTCTGCAATAGATAGCCTAGATAGACCAAACATTTATTTTACACTGACACCAACAAACCATATTCCTATTGGAGTACAGCAATACTCAACATTATATAGGCCTATATACAATCAAGCAATACATATGAAAATAGGCTTATGTGTACATTGATATTAAAAGTCAGCGTGCAGAAAAATAATAATAAGGAAACAGCTTTTTTATTTTTCCCTATTGGCTAGACAAAACAAAGAATAAAAAGACAAGGGACAGTTTAACAGCTGAAAACCACTTTGTGCAGTTTTCATGATACAGTTTTCCATTCAGAGTTGCTTCAGAGAGGTAATTTGTTTGAGAAAGTGGTTGACATTTACCGATAATCATGTACCAAATGTGAGTTTCAAGTTACGAAAAACATTTTGAAGCCTTGCATTTTATAAATAAACAACTACCTGCACGCCCACAGAGAAAAAAGCTTAGACTGATGGCGATGGCCTATGCTTTTTTTCCCATTAAGTACATCCTAATATGGACATTGATGTTTAAGAAAAACAAGGGACCATAATAATATCCCATTGTAGTTTTACAGTCGGGCGCGATGTCATTAACAGCAGGTAGCAGCTGATATGTTATTGCAGGGAAAACACAAAAAAAAACAGTAATAAACAAATACCCAATAAATCAAATCCAAGAATCACGACAAACTAATTTAACCAAGATAACAAAGGCACAGCTTGTTTCACATATACACAATTTCATCAAATCATTGAAAAATTGAAGCGGCTTGCAGTTATAGCCGCCTGTAACGTTTTCAGCCTCCACTCCGTTTCCTCAAGCCTCTTAGCACCTTAGCCATGTTTCAGTAAAAAATCACTTTGTTCACGTATTATCTTTGTTATTCATATTCAATTGCATTTTAAGAACAGGTTTAGATCCCCGCAGATTTCGTCCCCGGTGACGGCAGTAATTTACCTAAGCCAATGCATCGGTAATTAGATGTTGCAGTGAATAATGAATACCTCATGAGTGATGAATCTGTACAAGAGGATCTTGGCTTCTGTTTTTTAGTTTCTTTAATTTCTCTTGTTAAAGGGGAGATTGTCAACTCAATTAGAAAATTTCCACTTTTTATTTGACCATTCAAAGAAAGAAAATGCCCCACATTTAATTTCAGAAAAAAAGTATTAATTTCTGAAATGTATTAAGGTATCTTAGAAGGAATATGTTTACCTGTGCCAAAAATGCGATAGATTAAAATAAATTAATTGAAAAAAGGTTATATCAGAAATGATAATAACTGTAAGAATCTTCTGTTTTCCAAATTGAAAACAGCTTAATTGTAATTAAATTGTTAAGCTTTGAAGTCACAAGGTGGTCTTCAGGTATATTTGAGTTTCAAAGTTCAGGTGACAGTATGAAACACATAAACAAGAAATTCACATTAAATGCATGGCCTTTAAAAATGAAGGTTTTACATAATTTGAGTTGTGAGGTCTATTATTCATGCACAGTTTGGTTTTCAAAAATAGCGCAGTAAGCAATTGTGTTAAACTAGGGCAGTTCTGTGCATTTCTCATGCATTTCAGTATAGTTCTTTTGATACCATATACAGTAGAACATGCAGTAATAAAATAAGAGGCACAGTTGTGCAAGAGAAGGGAAATTGTGTGCAGAGAACTACAAACAGGGCAATTTCTTTTTTATATAAGAATGGAAATGGTGTTTTTTTTTAATGCCTTAATGATGATCAAAATGGAAGCACCTGACTCCCGTTGGCCAACCATGGGCCCTTCACTGCCAGAGCATGACTCGCTTTGGGCTATTTTTTATTTGCATTTTACAAGCACTTCAAAGTGGATGTCCAACCATAGGGAGCTATATAGCATGTTCCAAACACTGAATCTCATCAGCAGTGGTAAGGCTGCCTGGCTCATTATTGATTTAAAACCATTCATAATCACGGCATCTCCCAAGCCAGAATACTATTTTAATTTCATTGCTATGGACCGTTTGCTCTCATAATAGACATATAGGGCCCCCAGATATTAAAGGAGGTGATAAAAACTTAAGGAAGGTCTGTTAGCACACCCTTATGTGAGGAAGGAGACAGGAAACTAACCTTCTTGGACAGTTTCTCTTGGTGTCACTGTGCAGTTTTGCTGGTTGAAGAAAACAACCGACAGTGTAGATCTTAACAATTTTTATTTGTTGACTGCTTGTTTATTTCCTATTTAACCAGGACTTCTTGGGGCCCTAACAGTTTCAACGGAAAAAATCTTAGGACTGAATCAAAATGATAAAGTGTACAAAGCATACATTACTTAAAGCAAGCGCAAAACATTGGTAAATGTCAAAGAGCAGTAACTGCACTTTGTGTGACCCAACATATACATGAAATGACAAACTTGTGAATGTTGTTGCGAGAAAATAATGAAAAAAAAACTTTCTGAATAATTGTTTACTGTTTTCAAACATCAGGTTTTGGGCTCGCTAGATCAAAACTAAGTGTTTGACTCATTTCTTAAAAACAATATAGTTTCAAGCAAAGATGTTTCTGGGGAAATGACAACTTTGTACCATGCAAGTTATGTGTAAATCAACGAACAGTTATGTTTTCACTTTACCAATGACTTGCACAACCCTTTAAACTCAGAGCCCTTGTTTTCCATTTCTCTGTCTTTAAATTCTCCCTAATGAATATTGACCTAAATTGAAAGTCAGAAATGCATTTGTTATTGTTTTGACTGACGGTTTATTGACATTCATACTGTTCCGCTATGGTTACTAATTTTAGTCTGCATTATATTATTAAATGCCTCTGTGAAGGGGGCAAGTCTTCACCCTTTAGCACTACCCAATATTAAATATTTGTGCTGATAGCACTTTTATGCACGTTGTTGAAATTGAAATATTGAAGGTTGATAAAAGAAAGCCATAGTTTTGAAAAGAAACAATATACTTTGTAGGATTCCCCATTCATTTTTGACTACAATTTTATACATTGAGTTAAAAGCCAATTAGTAATTTATTCACTTTTGTTAATAAATTTCAAAAACCAACTCATAAATTAATTCAATTAATTCATTTCCCCCTTTGAGCACACCAATTTGCCAAAACGCCTTGTTGCTTTGACATTATAGAATGCTAAATACAGTGGTTGCTTGGAGCATATGAGTCTTTCTTGAATTAAGAGCAATGGTGTCTGCGAGTTGGCAAACTGATATCTATACATCCCCCCCCCTGCAAAAAAAAGGGGGGAAAAGAAAAGAAAAGAAAAGAAAAGAGGGAAAATCTTTGCCTCACCCCTGCATAAGATCTTTTATTTTGATAACAAGTTTGTTGAGAGTGTAAAAGATTGTTAAATAACATATGCTGTGCGAGTAGCAAAACCACAAAACATGTCTTCAGGTCAACTTCTAAATTTTAACAAAACCTCTCTCACAAATAGATCAGTTTATCACAATAGATTTTTAATTGGTATCTGTGCCCATTTTAAAATCAAGTAATTATTGAAACTTGTTTGATGTAGTAGAATGTTGTTGTTGGAGAACAACTCTTGCTATAAACATAGTGGTTTTTGTAAATAATGTAAAATTATGTTTGTCAAAAGCATCCTTCATATTTAAAGAAACAAAACTATATAAAATACATGTTGGATTGTTCATCATCAGATAAAAGAATAAGTTTCAAATGGGAAACTTGCTGAGTCCAAAGTTGTCACCCTCAAAAATATTGTAATAAAGAAAATAGACAATTTCAAGGCACTCAAAATTTTCTTTCATCACTTATTAAGATGTTCACAATCAAGATACTATGAGCTCAACATAATCCCTGCCAAAGCAAAACCCATTTTGCATTGTTTTCGCCAAATGCTAAATTATTTAATTTCAACACAATATTCACTGGTTATGGCTGCATATATCATGTGTTTATTGAAAACCAGAGGATGGGAATGAAACTATTCTTTCTAAAACCATCTGAGTATCCCTCCAAAATAATTCTGATAGCTGTGAATTGACAAATGTGTTTTGACAGAAATGATGCATGCGGCAATCTCTGTATAGAAAATTCCCTGTTGATTATTCCCAACCGTAGCAAATTTGTAACTCTAATGTGGCGCTGTGTGCAAAATATTTACACATAATGGCATTTACTATTCATATGACCTTTAAACATGTAAGAAGCCTTTAAATACAAATGTGAGTGATGAATTAAATCATATCTGAAAATCTATTCAAGTAAGCCTGAATCTTTGGATGCATGCACCACGGCAGAGTGTGCATCACCAGGCTCCCGATTCCCTAAAGGCTTGCCATTGTGCTTCTGCTGTCTCGCGCTCCAATCACTTAAATGAAGCCAAGCCAATTAGCACATTGGCCATTCCCTATGAGAAGGCTGAGTGCCTTACTGTCGTTTGACGAGTCGCCCATCCATTCCAGCATCCTCTACTGCTCTTTACTGATGGAGATAACTCTCCAGTCACGATCTTCTCCTCGTCTTCTTGCTTCGTCTCAGCACCTCCCCCCCCTTCAAACATGTCGTCTCATTGTCGTCTTGCGAGTAATTTTGTTATTCTACGTTTACCCGGCGAGGTCAGGTCGCTATGCTGATCTGGAGCCAGATCCCGTAAGAAGACTCATTTTTGAACTTAAACAGATTTGTCTTCATTAGTGAATCCATGGAAAGTGGCATATTCCTGTAATCAGTTGCTCTGCAAATGTGACAAAAACCTGTGAGTCTGATGCTTGGCATATGTGGTAGCTCTCGAAATATATTACAGAGTTGCATCTGTCATGCCACATTAGCTGATGTGCAAGGCTTCTTGCAGATCAGGCTACACGCTTCGTCCATTTTGTGTGGTGCTCGCTATGGATTGCCATACATAAATCTTTCGGTAGACTGTCCATGGTGTTATTTTTACACAACATGTTCAGTGTAACATGTACTTTACATGATTTCAACCCCTTACTGATTCATCGGGGAGTGCCTCAGGATGACAACCCATAAAAAATTATCAAGGGGAAAGGGGAAAAGGTCCTTGGGTATAGGTTTACTTTTACTCTATTTTACCAAGGAGTAAACTGTTAAAGGGACGCTAAAAAATATTTGAAAGAAAGAGCTCATTCTTCCGAATGTCTCTTTCATAAACGGGAATCCTCTAAAATTGTTGTGATGGAAGTGCTTATGTTGTTAATACAACATTACATGTTATGTTATGTTATGTGGTAAACATTTGTAGGGCTCGAAATTAACGCTGGACCGCAGGCCCGAGGCTAGTGATTTTAGTGTTGAGGCAGTAAACTCACAACAGGACAAGTCCAGCAGTCTTGTGTTTTTTTATTTGAGTAATAAGACTTCATTGTGTTCTTTAAAAAAGAGCTCAAATGTTTACTTTTAGTCTAATAAATAACTTTCAATTCTGTTGAATCGAAGTGTACTTGCCAATACATATTACAAATAAAGTAATTCTTCACTTTATAAAAAAACAGTTTGCTTGTACACATTAAACAATGTAGAAAGTTTTTAATCCTTTTAATTCTGGTCCTGTTATCACAATTTCAGCCCAGCAAAAATTGTGAGCTACAAGTTCTGTGGTCTTGTGAACTTTGCTCCAAAATTCATGGCCTGATTTTTCTTCTTGTCCTAAAATAAATACAAGGCAACAGTTATGACATCAGATTTAACTGTTTAATAATGTCCATTTGCATTTTTAGTAAAATAACACTGCTTAACCCTCAGGGGTGGGTTTGGGAGCCTTGGAGAGTGCTAATCCCCTCATGCACTCAGAGCCTTGCCCCCCTCTCTCTCTCTCTCTCTCCTCCTCAAATGAGATTAAAATACAGAAAAAATTTGATAAATATGGTAAATAACATTTAAAAAAAGAAAAAAGAAAAGAAAGAAAAAAGTCATTTCCCCACTTGCCCCCCCTCCTTTCAGGGCTTTCAGAGGAACCTTCGCCCCCTGTGAAGAGTGCTCATTATGCAACTGTTTGAAACAAGCAGAGCTCAAGTGATTCATTTTTTCTCCCATCTTTTTGTTTTAAACTCCATTTGATATTATAACAAAGCTTTGTTTCAGAGATCCCCCCACCCATGAAAGATACTGCGATGATGTAGACAAGCCATGTTTTCACAATAGTACTTGAACTTAGTGGTCGTGACGACTACTCCAGTAGCAGTAAGCCATGCTGAAGAAGATGCAGCTTGACTTAATGGTACAGGTGATTGCAATACTGTACCATGCCTGTACAAGCAAAGCATGCAGCATCGTACCTGTAGATATTTTCTTACACGATATATTATGTCCTCACATCATATCCAGCCCAGAATTATTTTCCTAAGCTGGCTGCAGGCATTTGGTTTCAATCGGACCGTGATGAACGTAAGGTTACGACTTGGTGAGCAGCCAGATTGGATCGATAAATGCCATGCATATACCCAGCTTTGAACCTTGTGTAAAGATGAAACATAATGTTGGTGATGAGAGGAAATGGGTATATATGTGGTTCAGCCGCTGTGCGCCTCTATCAACTTGGAACTTATTGCGAGGGTTACTGTATATGCATCCATTGAAGGACCTTTATGGATTTTCAAATTGGCTGTGAATGGCTTGATTGACTTATATATTGAAACCAAATACTACTTAAAATTTACAAGCTATAGCATAATACAGGTTAATTAAAAAGTTGTGAATATAGACAATATCACACATGTTTATAATTTTAAAATGTGAGTATACATATTAAACATTCAGGTGACATTTATTGGGTTAGTTCCGTAAAGAAGCTTTTGCGACTTCTTATCCTCAAGCCACATGTATTCCAACACAGGCCAGCTAATTATCAGTGAATTTTTCCCTTGAATAATGTAACAAAATGCTTTGCTAAATGTATCAGTTGGCTACTCAAAACTCACCATCTGCTGCTGCTATACTCAATATTAGCACTCGGTGTTAACACGTTCATTCGAAATGTTGATTATGCCTCACACCTGGGGACAGGTTTATATAGCTGTTAATAATCATAAGAAAGTAATGCTTCAAACAAAAACAACAACAGCGACAACAAACCCGTCACAAAGCCCTGTAAACTTCTTTTTTATTTTGCTTTTTGGCTGGTAAACCGTATCTGCAAAAAACATTACTTGTACAGTTAGCAGAACTCGAATTTTACACTGGACCGCAGGCCCGAGGCCAGTTACCGGGTGTAGGTTTTTATCTGCTCCTACCTGTATTTATCCTAAATTGCAGGTTGTACAATAGTTTCACACTTTCTGTTAGGATTCTAGTACCAATGTTCTTTATTTCTTTTTGGGGGGTCCCCAGAAGTCCTTCTGAACCAGTGATTATCCTTTGTTCAAAACTGCCTTTTTTTTCCCCCCAGTCACACACCATTGGCGAGGTATTTAACCATTCTAGCGCTCTGAGGTGGCTCTATAGAGCTCTATGGCCTACTCAGCTTGAAACGTGGTTAATGATGCAGAAAGTGTCAGTCTCAACTTAAATGTCCCCAAACAAGCGGTCCTTATATCCTCATCGAGGTCT
>CM021535.1:6606781-6625958 GCA_010994315.2 Pisaster ochraceus
GGCATGATTTAGAATTCAAAGTTGGACAGGAGAAGAGCCAGCGTTAAAGTAGGCTGTGTAATAATCCCAACAACAGGACGTTGGCAGACTCTCATTACGGTTAATTTGTGGGTCTAAATAAATATCACACCTTGAGACTATTTTTAGGGCTTTTGTGTCTCATATGAGGGTGCCCCCCTTCCCCTTTGGAAAACACAAGAAAACAGGAAGCTACTCTTGTAACTGAAATCTTATAAATGTAGATGACTTATACATAATCATTTTTATTATTAAGAATACGATATTCCTCAAAATCTGGCTAAAATGTAAAAAAAACCACATAACTATTTGCTTTTACTTGTAATAGTATAGTAGTGTTCTAAAATACATGTATTTGATGACAAAAGGGCAAAAATGCTGTATCCGTTGTACACACTACATGTATTTTTCTATTAATAAGTTTTAATATATACTTACTTGAAAGACTTTACAGAATGTAGACAGAGATGAACATGTTGAAATTAGTAAACATACCAAAATCATGAAAAGTACGCCATTTGCAGGTTTATGGTGGTCTTGACAGGCTGCTTGCTGAAACTGAAAGCCATTTGAGTTGCTTTGGGCATGCATGCTCAAGAGTTCCGGCCGCAGGAGGGAATGTCCGCCTGCATTTATTTGTTCAAGGGTCAATAATTATGTCTCTACTATCAATTTCTCAAGAAGAGTCTTTTAGAATGCAAAATAGATTAAAAGACCCCGCAAAAGCCATAGGAAATGTAAGTCTTTGAAGTCTCTGCTAGGCATGCTTTAATCTCAGGGAATGAGGAACAGTTTAATTGTTAGACTCTGAAGTTGATCATCAGCCATATGTATTTAAATATAATGACAAATAACTCATGTTACAGAGAATGTATTCGAAAAATAGTATTAGCTGTTGCAAACTGCTTACCAACCAAAAGAACCTATGGTATAAATGCAAACAAATAGTTAGTGGCATGACGTTTCGACCCTAGCAGAGTCTTCGAAACGTCAGGCCACTAACTATTTTTTTGCAGATAATGTATTCCAAACTAATTATGAAATTCTTCAGATAGTATAAATCAACAAAGATTTATAACCATCTGATAAATAGTCGGGCTTATTTGTAGCAGCCATGACAATTTGCATGCAAGTCATGAATAAAGCAAGCATTCACGAATAAACAATCAAATTTCAATCTGGATTTCCGACATCTAAAATCCCTCAATTTCTTACTTGTTGTTTCTGCAGATCAGCGTGAAGACATACAGAAGAAGACATTTACGAAGTGGGTCAACTCGCAATTATCAAAGGTAAGTCTGTCATAGTGTGGGATGGAAAAAAAGGCCCACGATAACGATACAAAATTATTAAGGAACAAAACTATTAATTTCCTGTACACACTTTTTGAAGTGGATTGCAGAGTCCCCTTAGAATTTCTCAATACTGGGGGGTCGTTCTGGACCCCCATATTATGCAAGTGTGACTGAAGGATGCCGATTTGAAATGAGGTCCCCGGAATGTGTTTAAAAAAAATTCCAATCACCTCACTCTCCCAGTGGCAAGGACTGTACTTGAATAATGAAAAATCAGTCATTTGAGATTCAACAAAAATATCAACTTTGTCAATATAGATTTAGCTTTGCAATGAGGGCACGGTTGGTGCCTCTTCACAGAATAATAAAACATATTTAAAAAAACACTCCCTAAATTTTTAGAAAGGGTAAGATGATCCAAATCCTGAGCCTTCTAAAGACTTATTTGTACAAATACTAAATGCAGGTCACAAAAACAAAATCTGGAAAAAAACCCAAAACAAAAACCTAACAAGGGTCTTGAATTCAAGACCCTCATTATTCTAACAGGATTTGGTGCTTATTCAATTTTGATTCAAATTCACAATTCCCCTCACTTATTTACCTGTGTGTGGCGCGACCTACTTCTTCCTACAATTGGAGCATGAGCTTGGGCTAGTGAAAGGTTTACCAGTGCGGACTGACACGAAGCTGTGATTTGTGATAAGATGCAGTCTGGAGGAGGTAAAGGCAACAGCTTCTTTCATTGCTTCTTCGTCTTATTCACGGCCGATATGAAAGTGAGGCTGCTGTTTTCACAGCCACCCTCAGAGTCTGCAGCTAACACGTGCATCACTGAAAATGAACAGGGCCCAGAGCTGCTTGTAATGCACAAAAAGTAGCTGAGAATAATAAATATATGCTTACCAGAGTAAGGAAACCAGCCAAAATACCATATCATAAGACAAAATAAATGAATAAATCACATGCATGTACCATCTGTGACTGGTATCCTGCCTATTTTTGCCTAGTAGAAAAACTGTTAAGCAATATTTTGTTTAAAGCAGCTCTGTGAAATTGACCCCTGGTCTGTTTCACTCCCGACATTCACGAATACATGTACAGCAGGCGTGTGATTTCTCAGGGTTTTTCCTGATTTCAGGATTTTCTCAAAATCTCCTTGAGCCTTCAAGTTTCTCTAAACAGAAGTAAAACAATCACCAAAGGGAGAAAGAAACAGTCCAAGTTGTGTCCAAACCCGTAATGTTTTAACCTGTATACCTGAATTGTATAATCATGGAGGTTCTGGGTTTAGAGTATAGATAGGTTGCAATATGACGTAAGTCGGCCATCTTTATGGGCAATTTGGAACACACAGTCATGCGTTTTGTGCGAGAACGGCGTGCAGCACGCCCACGTTTCACAAAACTCATTGCATGATTGGTTAGTAAACAGCGCGGCTGCGTTAATAAATTGAGCGCTTGGCGCGCCTGCAAGCCAAAATGTAATTTGCCCGTAAAGATGGCGTCTATTGGGAACTATCTATAAAGGGGGCATCCAGGCCAGCAAGCATTTTCAGGAATGTTCACATTCATCAATCCTGGTGCAGGTCAATAAAGAAGTGGATTGTGCAACTTTTCATGCAATTCACCAGTTGACATTTGAAAGCAAGGTTGACCATGCAAACAGTCAAAAGTTGTCGAGGGAACAGAATTGCGCTCTTACAAAGCCTGTGATCTCAGGTAGGCGTCAAATATGACGTGCGAGTGTAGAGTTTGTATATGTACTTTCAATCCACTCTTCCCTTTGAAAGTAGAACTGTCGGTTAAAGGTAGGGTCATAGATTGGTAAATATTCCAAAATTAATGGCCATGAAAACTTACTTGTTGAGAAGCACCGCAGCTGTTGATAGTATAAACTATTTTGGAGAAAGGATTCCCTTCAAACTAATATGGTTTTGAAAATGTTTCACTCCAAAACGTTTGAATCTGAGAAATGATTCATGCATTCTTCTCAGATTTCTGAGGGTTGGTGTCAGTTTGCAAATGCTGCGGCCAGATGCGATTGGTACTCGCTACATGCAGATGCGGTTGGTGCCCGCTATCACATCGCTAAACAAGGACGGATTTGACGCTCCTGAGAAAATACCGTGACAATTTGTTGCTGTTTTCTCAGCAAGTAGACATTGTATTCAGCTGAAACTTTCACATGTGATTTTTTAAAAAACTGTTTTTATAATTTTGCCTATAAATCGGCACTACATTGACAAAACCAATGTATGACCCTACCTTGAAATTAAAACTAGTTATTAATGTACAGGACTCAAAACTTACACTGGACTGCAGGTCAAAGACCAGTGATTTTAGCATCCTTTCCTCTACATGTACTCAATAGGGGATTGTCTTCTTTTTTCAAAGTTTCACGCTCTAATACAACGCTGTGAATGATCATCGAGTACTTACTGCGAGAAAAAAGTGGAATACTATACCTTGAATAAATAAAATCCTGGTTCATACGTACTTTACGTGAACACAAAAAGTTATACTCATGACATTAAATTCCTACTATTTGCTTTTTTGTGACAACCGTACGCTAAGCAGCTAATCCAGACCTCTATAAAAAGATGTCAGCTGTTACGAACATTTGTTGCATGTAAATGTTGTTACTCTGATTCTAAAATCTGACAACATTCAACCTAAAGATCATATCAAATTACTGTGTGGGCAGAGGTAATTCCAGCGTGTCTCAGTAGGGATTATAGTGGGTGGTTAAGTGCTACCTACTCCAGGGTTTGATTGTGTCACAACAGACCAAACTGGGGATGCCTCAGACCTCCATGCTCAGACTAACATGCATGTAGTTAACCTCTTTTAGTGGAGCAGTGACATTACAACTTACAAGGGATGAGCGTTTTTGTACTTAACTTTATTTTAGTGACTGGTCAGAAGGACAAGTTAAGCTTGTCTTTTTATGAGTCTGTCAGCTTTACACCGGTCCCTATCTTAAGGTTTTCTGTCAACATTGATTGATGATTGGGAAATGAATTTGAAACAATATCATACTGTATGAACAGTTTAGGGCGGCATTGATTTACGTGTCCTATGGAAACACCTGGCAGGCCTGATGCTTCGCTTTTGGAAAGGCAAAGGCACCAAGGCGTGTTCTCCTTGGTTAAGGGCACCTCTATGACTTGTATAAGGAAATTGTAAATTTGTTCACCCAAAGATTTGAATCTGAGAAAGATTTCATGAAGTATTTCTCAGGCATCTAAAAGCACATTGTGGGTGTTTTTCTCGTCCATTTTTTTGTCTTGCAACTCCAACGACCAGTTGTGCCCAAATTTTTACAGGCTTGTGTTAATTTATGGTGTTGGGATACACCAAATGTGGATAGACACTGTTCTTTGACAATTAACTGAGACACGTTTTGTCCAGATCAAGGCGATTAATCAAGTACATGGTGCTTGTGCAGCGCATGCAATGCATGACATGTTTACCAGGTGCCTACATATTATTGTGAGTTCCTACATGTATGAGTTCCTGTACAGATTCTCAGGGTTCGCCACACTAAATAAGCTCCCCAATTCTAATTGCTGACATATTCAAAAATACTAAAAATCTCCCAGCCTCTTAACAACTTACCAAATTATATATTTCTGACAACTGAAATTCATATTTCTTTTCAATTTTCGGTAGGTTCAGCCTTTTAGCTCACCTAAATAAAAACACACCTGAATGACCAGACTGGCCAGACTTCCATCTTGGAAAAATGACCCTACATCTTTTAGCAAAATAGTGCCATCTTTAGAGGGCTAGTGTACCCCACATGCTCCTGGTTGAAAGTCAACAACCCCAGGCACAATATTGAACCATTTTTCAACAATCCATAAAAGCTATGACTTAAAAACTTAGATTTACAGAAAAAAGTTATGGGTTTACATTTAATTAATGAGGCTCCGCGCATGAGTTTCTGTATAATTAGTATGGCGCATCCCTCAAGCCTTCCTGAGACAGATCTGTACTTTATTCAAGCATGTATGTACATGTACTATGCTTAATTCATATAGTAGGCCTATCAAACGTTACTTGACAGTGGGAGTGGATAGTCTTTGAAGCACTGAACTGGCACACGTACCAGGTTTGAATTCAGCGGAACGATGCGATTAGCGTCACGATGCCCCGACAGACAAATCAATAGTAGAGAACCTGGTCCGGAGGTATTCAGAGGTGATAAGCAGTGATTGATGAACTTTATTGTGTTGACAAGGTGGCGTGACGTGTGGAGGAATGCCGAGGAGAAGATGCAGTCCTCACTCTTGTCCTTGTCTTCTCTCCGGTTGCCATGGCGATTAAGAATACCTGTTTTCTAGTTCGTGAACTTTGTTCACAGATTGACAGGCAATGTTTTGAGGAGCTTCCTTGATATAGACTTTGTGTCCTGGGGTGAATTCATAATCACAAGGCGGCAAGGAAGAGCAGGGGTACAGAAGTGTTAGGAGTTGGTAAAATGGACTAGAAATAGTTTTACTAAACCAGAATTAAAATGATAAGAATTGATTAGACAGATTAAAAATTTTTTAGTATGCACTTGGAGAAGATTTATCTCATTTGCCTTGGATGGGTAAAAATACTCCCAATACTCAACAGAATTGAATGTATACTTGACAACATTTGAACCAAAACACAAGACTGCCAGACTTGACCCGTCCTGGGTTTACCGGCCAAATGCAAACATTACTGGCCTGGGGCTTGCGGTCCAGTGTAAATTTAGAGCCCAGACAGCATACCCTTATACAGCAAAATTTAAAACTGATGTTATGGGAAGTCGATCCGAGACTTGTCCATCCTCTCCACAACTTACAGTTTAAAACTCTTTGTGTGGAAATAATTTGACAAAATGCAAATTGGAGACAGGGTCAACACTGACAGATTGAGATCTTGTAACTAGTCATGCAATGGGGCTGTAGTTTTTTTTTTTAAACATAAACTGTACTTCAAGATTGGGCTGTTTGTTCTGGTGACAAACCAAGGACATCTTCCTTGGCCCCTCTCAACTGAAGCAGAATGAATGGAAACAAACTTAGACATCCTTGAGTTT
The DNA here is from genome assembly GCA_010994315.2 of Pisaster ochraceus. Lineage (NCBI taxonomy): Eukaryota > Metazoa > Echinodermata > Asteroidea > Forcipulatida > Asteriidae > Pisaster > Pisaster ochraceus. The sequence continues at coordinate 6,613,171 of CM021535.1, forward strand.
CATCTGTTATGTCAAATCCTGAACAATTCATTTGGGAGTTTATTGGAATGTCCCAATAATGTGCCTGGGCATTATACAAAGGGATCTGCTCAAAAAGTTCTTAGAATTAAATGTATGTATACAAGCTATAGGCGTAATTAAAGATACAACACTTGGATTATAGGCCCTAAAGGGGGGGGTAAACCAAATATTACTATGGATGGTTGTTTAAATCTGTCGCTGGAAAAAAATCCTTTGAATAATGTTATTAAAAATAAAATAAAAATATCTAAGTTTGATTCTGAGAAGAAGTACAAATTCTGCCTTAAAAATTTACAATTTACATAATATACATGTATGCATGAAGGCCTACTTGCAAAGTAAGTAAGCAAACTTTTTGTAGTAAAACATGCATGTGTACTATAATTTATTAATCAATGAGCCTACACACATCACTAGGGCTCAAATTTTGGGAAAATTTACAGGACCATAGGGCTTGTAGCTCAGAATTTTTACTGGACCTATTTTTTGTTTTAGGCCATACACAAAAAAGAAAAAGACATGAAAATACTAGAACAGTACAGCTGCAAAACCTGGTTTCAAGGAAGAGTGAGCAAAGGAATCAAATGGGGTCACAATCCATCTTGCCCCGCCTCTTACTAACGAACGCTCGTTCAGTGTTAAACAAATTGGACAGGTTGAGATTGTGCTTCCACACCAACCAGAAATCATCACCACTGAAATCACTGGCCTCGGTCCCAGTGTACATTTCGGAGTCTTAGTATCACTGGTACTGGTAGAGATTGTTTTGTGGATGCCGCATATCTTTAAAGGTTGGGAAAGTTGAGGCACATGATGTTATGAATTCTTTCCTCCGTGAATTGATAACAGATCCTACAGGATCTAGGGCTGGAATATTTATGTCGCCGTCATACCATGCCAGTAGGTGTCATAAATTGTATTTGAATCTTGTGTATGTAAACATGTTCTTAAAAACATTTAGCCGTATCGTTTAGAATGTATTTATGCCAAGTCATGTATTTGGGATTTGAGGCCCTGCGTGGTGAGTTATCAATGTATGTTCGGTTTGTAACACCATGTGTTAATATATACTTCAGGGTGTAGATTTGTTCTTTGAGAATTTGTCTAGCTATTTATTCTACTGCCGCGAATTCAGAAAAATTGTTCTTATGTAATAAGGCCTGAAAGGTCTGTTAGAGCCTACACCATGAGTACATGTAGGCCAGCCCTTGTACTGGATGAAATGTTCCTACTTTTTTTCCTAAGGAACAAATACCATGCATGGATATAGGAATTTTCAGGCATGATTCAACCATGAAGGAAGTGATCAAAAACACCAGAGCTCGAGCTCACTGCCCTTGCCACGACACTTTGAGATCTTTTCATTTTGGCAGAATCAGACGCTTGAAACAAATACAATAGAACTCCATTAATTAATGGGGCCTTTTTCAGGCCTGGAATTGCATCTGGATGGAGATGGCAAGGCTATTTTCATTTTGCAAAGGGCACTTCCACTGGAAAATTGAAGGCGCACCAAGGCCAAGGCAAGACAAGGGCAACAGAGGGAATGGCCTGTGTGGCCTTCCGGTAATTTAAGGCCTGGGCCCAATTTCATAGAGCTACTAAGCACAAAAATTTGCTTAGCATGAAATTTCTTCCTTGATAAAAACAGGATTACCAACCAAATTTCCACGTGATTTTCAGGATAAGCAAACAACAGCTGACTACCAGTAACAAGCAATATGCAACACATGGATATTTGGTTGGTAATCTTGTTTTTATCAAGGAAGAAATTTCATGCTAAGCAAACTTTTGTGCTTAGCAGCTCTATGAAATTGGGCCCTGGTCTTTATGCCTTGTTCCAATTCCTCCATTTTGCAAGTTCATACTTTGTATTGACTCTACACTGAATTGGCAAAATGTCAACGTTGAAGCTTTGTGCGTGTTGATTATACGTATGGTGTTTACCTGGATTCCTTGCAGTGCACAAACAAATTCTAATTCATTTTCTTCTGGAAGGTACATTAGATGGCATATCATGATGAATTTGCACCAAGTATTTCTTACTTTCTGTTTATTTTGTCCTCAGGACAAACAAAGCAGCACCCTGGTGAACGATCTTTTTCTTGACCTGAGGGACGGCAACCATCTCCTATCCCTTCTGGAAGTCCTCGGTGGACAAAAACTAGTAAGTACCCACCCTACGATAACATCCACCGAATAAATACCTTCAAGGCTTTCTGTACCATTAGTAAAAGTTTCTTTAGTGCACATGAGTGTGTATTTTTTACATGAGGATTAAAGTGAAGGTGCCTGTGCAGCAGGCCTGGAATTGCCAGTTGAGAGGGCAGGGCCATTTTCTTTTTGCAAAGGGCACTTCCATTGGACAACCTAAAAGTCCATGAAGGGGCACCAAGGCCAAGGACAGGGCAGCAGAGGCCATGGCCTTGTACAATTCCAGGCCTGGTGATTGATGTAAAGACTTGGTAACGGCATATTTTCAAAAATGTCCAGTCAGAAGCTTTATTTTTAGAAACTGGCACAACAACCAGTCAAGCTGAGAATTTGAATTTCCAAGTGCTGTTGTCTTTGGGGAAAAACAACCCCAGTAATCACTTAAAGTGACTGTTTGTTGAATGCATTTTCCTTTTGAAGGGAAGTTGCGCCATCTGAAGAGATCATTTAGGCCTATCTCAACTTTTTTTATTATTATAGAAGTTTGAGGTTACCTGATCCTATAAAATGTTCATGATTGTCTTTGCAGTGACATGATTTGAATGTTGGCCAAAATAAAGGAGAAAATTATTCAAGTTTAATTTATTTGTGGAGCCTTGTAGCCGAGTAGTCTAGTGCATGATTCGAGTTCGGTAACTCACAGATTGTGGGTTGGAATCCCGGCCTGGCTGGTAACGACACTTGTGTCCTTGAGCAAGACTTCATAATTACTTTGTCCTTTGGATGGGACGTAAAGCTGCCATGGACTAAGGGATAGGTAGTGCACATAAAAGAACCCTGAACACTTATGGTGGAAGAGGAGGGATATTTACATGTACCTCCTCAGTGTTTCTGGTTGACCCTTGTCTACAGGTTTCCCCGGGCTTCACGGTCATAATACAGTGATTAATGATAATAATTCTAATTTAGAAATGGCATTTTCACACGTCTACATTGGCCTGCTTGGCAATGATTCACTCTCCATGTACATGCCATTGCCGAGTCGACTGAAAGATAACAATTCTCACCCAAGATGTTTGTATTACTTGCAGAAAAGAGAGAAGGGTCATATGCGATTGCATCACCTGAACAACGTCAACAGAGCTCTGCAAATATTAAGCCAATATCAGGTAATAAACCCCCCTGGAAACAATTAAACTGCAGGTTGCATTCAGGTGTAGTGTAGATTTATTTTGAACCTTGATAACACTGTGCTTTATTTATGTACACAGTGGTCTTCAAGGATGTTTGATGTGAAGTGTTTGTAAACTGTTCTTAGTATCTTTCCAATCTGTTGAATCAATTTGCAAATTTAACGCATTTTGTGTGCTTTTCTAAATTCAAAATGACGATTTAGTAAGGTTTGCGGAAACACCATGTTATCATATCTTGTTGAGTTGTGGTGGTTCTAAAAAAGAACCAGTGGTGTAACAACTCAAACATTTTGATCAGTATGCTCTGATCGTTTTCAGGAGGACGCTGGGCTCTAAAATCTGACTTTAAATGACAATATGTTGGTTGGCAAAATGCTTGGAATCAATATATGTGCAGATTGGTGCAAGTTAACTGCATGAAAATGGTGTCGTTAAAATGTACATTAAGTTGCTTTGATTGTGAAGGCTTTCAGATGACCAAAAGTTGAAAATTACAGACATTTCAAAGCAAAATCTGCCCCATGACCTAATACTGTTTGGAAAACTGTATTCTCACCCCTACTGGTTTCAATTACTAGAGTTATTAGAGATGATCAGTTTTTTGTACATGAATATAAACATGATAGCTGACACCAATCATCGGACTGGAAGGATTTAATTAGCGGGTCAATTCTGGGATCCCTAGGGGGCAGATGGGTCTGTATAGATCCTGCCATCATGACCATGACCACACATAATGCCTCTGACCACTGGCTAGCCCGTACCGGCCTAACTCAATGGTATCACTATCGGGGGAAGTGTCACAGTCTTGGTTCAGGTTCCTTAAGTTGGTATGGTAATGGTCGGTATGGGCCAGCCGGTTTGGGGGTAAGCCGGGGCAAATGCTGTCACACTCTTTCATGCTGCTCAATTGACCATTAGTTTGACCGTGTGAGGGTGCTTTCAAAGACGAATGTTCTCGCACCACATAAGTTTTATCTTATTTCGACTGCCTGTTCGGTGTTTTCTTGTATCAAGGGCCAAATAGATCATAGCAATAATAACAAAAATGACAAAACCAGTTCGTTTAACTCGTTTTGCATCATGTACATTTGGTTCACACACGCCAACACACGGTCAAATTTTTCTGCGAGTTCCAACTTGTCAATGAAATTCACAATAAATTCACGATGTCATCGTGGACATTGTTGTCATCATGGGAAATATCAAAGCAATATTTGTAAGAGTAGGTTCTCATCCAAGTGTCCTCTCATGGAGGATGGAAAATCCTCCATGGTCCTATATATGGCAGGGTTCATCCCATGCACAAGCTAGCTGATTGTACTGATACACACGAATTGCAGGCCAATACGTCAGAACTGTGGCCGATGTGCTGAACAAATAAAAAAAATTGTTCCCCCCTTTTTTTTACTTCAGATCAAATTCACAAAAAAATCATCAAGGTGAAACCATTTAGAGTGCCCCTTATTGCACAGTAGGGCTTTTAAAACCAATGATAAGCACCAAGTAAAAAACATTCTGTGACCTCATTTCAATTCAGCCTGCGTAGGCCAAACGTCCAAAATTTGGGTCTGGAATACCCCACAGTTTTGAAAAATCCTGGGGAGAAACATGAGATGTTATTAGCTGTCTAGTTTGTGTTCCCTGTGAATACTTTCTTATTTGGGTGTATGTTTTGCGGTGTTGGGACACAAGAGTGCCTGGCTTAAATTTCCAGATATTTCCCTGCTAGCCTAGGGGTCGTCACATGAGTATGAGTACATTTAGGTAATTTTGTGCATCCAAAGGAACACAATATTTGCAGAGGATCTGCAAATAGACTGTCAAAAGTGCTGGAACTGAGGTAATCTGAATTGTTCACTTGCAGTATTTACCTTTATACTTGTACATTGACTGATAACTCTGGTTTGCTTAGTGCTTATTCCCTGCCTTTCAACTCTGTGGCTGGGGTTCAAACCCTGTTTTGTGTTGGGTTTTCAGTCTCTTTACCCGATTGCATAGGTTTTCCTCCAGCTGGGGTTTCCCAGCCCCACATCTAAAACAGTAAAACAGAGATTTCTGCAACATCTTCCCTTCACAGGTATCTTCAGGCCTACAGGTTAGAGTGCAAGGCACGTTTGAGGTTTTCTTGGGTTTCATTTCAAGAAAGATGAAATGATATTAGTAATAAAGGTGTTCAAGTTAAAGACATGGTGTCAACAAGACGGCACCTTTCTGGCTAGCACTGCACATAAATCTGTATTTAGGGACCAAATGAACATGATCATCTTTATTCAATGAAAAACAAATTCGTAAACTAAAACCGTCCAAAAAATGCTTCACAGTCTACGTGCGGATGCTGTTTAACTGTGATGTGAATTGCAATAAGACCTCTGGTATCAATTGACACAGATGATATGAGCACCCTATCTTATCTTCAGCATTTTTGGGTAACCACGGTACAGCATATAGTGCACTCACCTATAGTAACACTCGATCCTGCCCATGTGACTGTCTAGCAAAGCGGACTCTGAGTCCAAAACCTGAGCGCTATGTTACAACCTCCATTACCTCAAATTTATCACATGAGAATCCATTTCAATCATGCTTCATTTGATGTATCAACAGTGTACATTCATCAATTCCCTCAGGGAATTGTTTCAGAGTAGAAATTGCTGTTGTGCAGGGTTTCTTGAGAAAAAAAACCCAAACAAAAAACCAAACAAAAAACCAAACCATAAGAGCAAGGTGAGGAAAAGAGAACTGTCTATCATCTCTCAGGCGTGATATTTATTATGATGGCAGGGTTCGCTCTTAACTTTTTCAGTGACTAGGCAGCAGGACAAGTTAGCTTGTCATTTCTCTATTCCATCTGCTTTTTTCACTAGTCCATACTTATGCAGGAGGGATGCTTTTCAAAACCGAACTAGCTAGCCGGGCCACTTAGAGTGAAGTTTGACTGGTCCTCGGGTGTTTTAACTGGCATTTGGCCAGCGGATTACTGTTATGGGAGATTTCAATCTGTTGAAATTGCTTTTAAAACTCTTTCTAGTTTTGTTGATGAGACATATAAATCAGGGATTAAATTTTGTTCTTTGTACAACAGATTGTTCATTCTTGGTTTGCAAACGAATTTTGAAAAAACAAAAGCACCTATCTTTCGTCACCTACATGCAAAGCCTATGACGTAACCCCCACCAATACCAAGCTTGTCAAATTTCATGTAGGAAACCCTGAAACTTATGTAATGAATTTAGACTGTCCAGTTTGAAGCGTCGTCGGACACAAGCTCTGGTGCTTCTGATGAGCAGAGTGTGGGTTCTAGTCTCGATCTGGCACTTGTTTCTTTGAGCAAGATATTTTACCACAATTGCTTTTGGGACATTAAGTGGTCAATGGATCCCGTGTATTAGGATTGGTACATGTGTAGTGCACATGAAAGAACTATGAACACTTATCTTGAAAGAGTAGGGGTTGACCCCAGTGTTTGTGGTTCACATAGAAAGCATCCTTCTTTACAGGTTTCCTCAGGCTTGAGAGCTACAGTGATTAAGTTCGCTTGTGAGGCATCCTTGGTTTCATTACCAGAAATTTTTTATAATAAAACCCCCAAAATGATAATGATAAAATAAACCTACATGAAAAGTGTGAATACACTTATTGTTACTCAAAAATATTTCAAGGGAAGTTTTATATCAATTTAAGTTACGTGCAATTCATTGGAATATTTTTTATTTTCAATCTTACCAATGTTGTGCTCACCACACCCTTTAACACATAAAAATGTGGCAATTCAATTTGCTTAACAATTACTAACGCTATTGTTGAACGTGTTTGGAAATTGTGTCCTCTTTGTTTGGAAGCCTAGTAATTAGTGAAAGTAATTTGGCCACGGTTGACATCGGAGACATACACAAAGTAATTGGCGTGGGATATACGTTTGCGCATGTAGGTGTTGTGAATAGTGTCCAATAATCAGTGGTAGTGTGTACAAAAAGCATGCTGGCATCAAAGGTCTGAACAATCTTGTATTCATGCCAGGTGAGTGGTTGTAATCAAATCCGCTGTGTGTAATTCCAAGTGACAATTGTATTAGGCAGGGTCATTGTATGACGGAGGCATAATTGATTGGGAATAAGACTTTAAAGGCACGGCCTGGCTGGCATTGACCATGCTGGAAGGACCACTCTATAGGGACATACTGTGTGCCTATGCTCTGTTATTTTGTCATGTTGTACATGTTTGTGTGACTGTAAAACAATCAACATGTGATTGTGAAACATATTTTGCGTGTGTGGACCTTTATTTCTTACGGAATAAATAAACATATAGGTAAGAGATGACAACAACAATTCTTGTTATCACCTTAGGGATAGAAGGACTTATACTCAGTGTATTACTAACCTGTCACCGACTAATGCTATACAGCAAATCAAAGGAAATTGTCAATAGCTTGGGATTACGCTTGGGAAAACATTTTATGTTTTTGGGGGTCAAATTTTATCTTTCACTTTGTCACAGTCACTTCATTTATGAAGACGTACACAATTTGTTATTGTACCTTAATATAGGTTAGAGAATTTGTCTAGAGCGATACTCACTCTTTTTGTTCAGTTTTGTATGATTCAAGGTACATTAAATTTCATGAACGCCGCACAACCAACCATCAAGTGAAGTTTACCCTGGTGTTCCTGGTTTGCTTGGCTGCGTATTGCGCCAAAGCACCTTGTAAACCATTACATGGTGCTATGTAAAGGAATAGGTCTCATGCTTTAAAACATGGCCTCACATATCTTGCAGGATAAATACTGTAGCGTTTAGAAACACGGTATAAATGTAAAGTATTACTTTTATTATCAAAAGAAATGGTCTGATGTTGTGGATAAGTTTAGAAACCTTTCACTGTATTTAAATTGACACTTGAGGCAAAACTACATTCTTGAGAAGCTGTAATGCCACAAGCTTTTATACAGAGTTGGTTTTTAAAATGTCTACACTTTCTAGTAAGAGGTTTTAAAGTCGATAAGTTCAGTGTTTTTTTCTTGATTGTAGTTTTTTTTCTTGATTGTAGTTTTTTTTAAGGGTTATTGTAGTGGTAAGCCGTTGAGGTTCAGCTAGGTGAAAATTTGTCAGACCGTTTAATGGTTTCGTTGGAGTCAGCCAGAGGGATGGGACTAAGCGCTGAACTGTACTAAGTGGTATTATAGACCTCTTGAATTGGCCACCAGTCTGTGATGTCAAACAATGTCAACGTGCATGCGTGTATGTGCTGCGCACGACTTTCAACCAGTTGATAGCTCTTCATCATACTCAATGGGGGGGTCTGTTGCAAGTTGTCGATTGTTACGTAACTTAATGTGGAGTGATGACAATGATGCCAAATGACATCACTTTGTGACAAGGACATCTGGGACAATATTGACAACGTGTCATTTCTTTGACATGCCCATTATTGATGCTACACACATCCTTTAAGTGGGCACCACAAATCTTGTGCAGGACTGTTTTGATAACATTTTTTTGATAGTGTGAATATTTTTCCCCATAGGTTCGTCTTGTCAACATCAGTAACAATGACATCGTTGATGGTAACCCGAAACTGACTCTCGGACTTGTCTGGAGTATTATATCACATTGGCAGGTATGTGCACTATTTGGTTGATACCTTATTTTTTTCAGCCTTTATCCATCAACTGCTTCGTCATGCTAAATGCTCAAATTTCATGGAATTTTATAAGCTGAAATCATTGCTTAGCAACACCTGGGCCCAATTTCATAGAGATGCTTAAGCAGCAAATATTGCTTAACCACTTCCTACTTAGCATAAATGAGCAGGACACCAGTCACAAATCATACACGGGAAATGGTAATTTGGCTGGTTTCCTTATTCTGCTAAGCATAACTATTTTGTGTGCTTAAGCTGCTCTGTTAAATCGAACCCTATTGAGCAACAAGCCAACCAGTCTCATCACTAGACATTATTGCCTTGGCTTGTTTATGGTAAGCCAAATGCCTGTGTTAGGAAAATGTTCCCTAAGATCCAACCTCCTCCCATTCCTCATCAGCGGCATAGCCAGGACTTTTTCGGTGGGGTGGGGGGGGGGGGGGGGGGGGGGGGGGGGGCACTTGCCCCCTCCAGGCCCCCCCAGGCCCCCCCCCAGCAATGCCGCTGTTCCTCATGAAGCGAGACGGACCTAAATTATCAAGACATTTCTCATCAATCCTCCCAGTTGCCCAGTGCTATTAATCTGTAATGGAATCTTCACAGGTTAGATGTGTGGTATGTTTGATGAAAACTAGAAGATGGGATTTCAGTCTGTTTTCCCCAAACTACTGATGTACTTTTCTCTTAAAGGTAGGGTCATAGATTGGTTTTTGTCAAGCTAATGCTGATCCAAATTATAAAGAAAGATGCAATAAAAGTATCACGTGAAAGTTTCAGCTGAATTCTGTGTCTACTTGTTGAGAAAACAGCAAAACGTTGTCACAGTATTTTCACAAAAATGTGTTATCCATCCACATTTAGTGAGTTAAACAGCCGGTGAGTTGACAGCCGGTGCCAACCGCATCTCTGGCCGCAGCATTTGCGAACAGACACCAACCCTCAGAAATCTGAGAAACGATTCATGCATGAATCGTTGCTCAAATGTTTTTAGGTGAAAAATTATCCAAACCATATTACTTTGAGGGGAATTCTTTAGGCTTTCTCAAAATAGTTTATATTAATAAAGAAAAATGTTATTAGCTGTTGCAAACTGCTTACCAATCAAAAGGACCTATGGAATAAATGCAAAAAAGAAGAAGTTATTGGCTAGGCGTTTCGACCCTAATAGAGTCTTTCTCGATGAAAGACTCTGCTAAAGTCGAAATACTCTGCTAGAGTTGAAATGTCAGGCCACTAACTATTTTTTTTGCATTTAATCAAGAGCTGCAGTGCTTCTCACCAAGTAATTTTCTATGGTCTTCATTTTTTGGAGTATGTACCAATCTATGACAGTACCTTTAAATAAGCAACTGATTAGTAGATCTCAGTTACTCCACAATTTCAACTTCACACCCCTCTCTGGATCCCTTACTGAAGCCCTCATCATAGGTCACACTCGGTAGGACTAGGAGTCAATCCAACCCCCTCACTCCTCCTCTTTCTCGACGCAAGGGCTCACCCTTCAGTAGGAGTCCTTTAGTTGATTCCTTCCCACTATAATGAGTGCATTCTGTTGACTTAAATTTGATGGATACAATCGCGGCTGAGATGCCGAGGTTAAAAGGTCAAATAACTTGAGCTTCAAATGTGTAATAATATCCGTGGTGCGATGAAATATCTTTAGTTATAAAAGGTGCAGATTGGGAAAGGGAGCTGCGAAATTGATGACATGGGCACAGACAAATAATATGCAGCGAGCCACATTCTGTATATGCATGCATTGCGTATGAGTAGACTTGTTGATGATGGGACATGGCTGAATAATGAGTGTACTCAGCATTGCAGACAGGCAATTATTGTGCAGTGCAGGGTTAGTCTACAAAGCACTTGTACTTTTACTCTACATGTACTTTCCTTAGGAAGGTAACACGATTTGTACAACTTTATTACACTCGGTTAGGACACAATAAGCCGTGCAAGTTTTGCGCAAAGGTCCTACTTGCCATGCCCATAATGTATCTTTAACGTGCGACAGACACAAAAATGTGATTTTGAAGTGTCCCAAAGTTCAAATACACAAGAGATGTGGATGGTCTGTTGAGGTGGGGGGGGGGGATGTAGATGAATGCTCTACGAGGTGATGGCTTTCGATAAAATTTGACTTTGAACACCAAGCCAGACCATACATGTATTACATTTTAACAACCAACAAATGGCATATAAGTTTAAAGATGTAAAGATGGCATCTATTTTTTGTAACTTCATATCAAGTGTATCCCCAGCATTTGGTCAATAAATATGTATCCGTTGGAATAACTTGATAAAATCATTTCCACAGATCTTTAGCCCAAGTAAGCTCAATAAAATAAGGGCTTGACAAGAATGCCTGTTTGTTTATTTTCATATCATATAGTTGGTGAAAAAGCTAGATCTCACCCTTCAGTGTAAACAGACACATTAATTATTCCATATGCATGGTTTAAAAAAAACTTCAATTGTATGTATTGGTTTATTTTATTTAACTCTTGGCCCACAGGCTAAAATACCAGGATGTTACATTAAAAACATCATTAAGGCCATTGACAATGTTTTAAAAATCCAAACAAAACAAAAACAACAGCAGCAATAACAACAGCAAACCCCATCAAAAATAACAGAATCGAACCAATTATTATAAGGCAAAAGTTATGGTCCGACCTAAATAAGTCCTCTGATGAACTAAAAATCGCACTAAAATAACTAAAGACAGATAAACAAAAGCTACCAACAAATTTAAAAATGAAACTACACTAAAAGGGGACGGTGCAGTATTGGAGACAAAGTACAATCAAGCATTTAACAAGTCAATGAAGCGTGGAACCGGGTTCTCTCTGAAACATTTAGTTCTACAAGGATGCAATGAGATATAGTTTGAGTTAAGCAAATCCCTCTTGTTAAAAGGGATGAGATTTTCTGCTTGCAATTTGCCAATGGCTGAGTGAATTTGAGGCAATGGTCTGGCCTACAATCAGAAATACATTGCAAAAATCTTACGAGGTGAGACAGTGTTGAAAATACTGCGGGAAAGAGAGAGAGAGAGAGAGAGAGGGAGAGCGACCACAAACAAAGAAATGAAATATAAGAAATTAATCGGCATGGTTGGTTTGAACAAATGAGAAGGGGGAAATAGTAATCATAAACATAGCATACCTGTTTTAAAAAGATATTAATAAGCACTTTGAGATGTCCGTAGATAAAACTCTATTATTACAAATTCTGGTTCTTACTGTCATGATACAAAAAAAGGGCAAATCTGACCGACTTTGTCTTTAAGATGCATAGTTTGGGGAAAGATTTCATTCAAGCCTCATCAGGAAGCACCGCTTTGGTTACTCGTTGGGCCGGGGGCTCTTTATTTTCTTGCATTTTCTCCTTCAGATCAGATCGTGACTGATATCTGATAACACCCATACGTATGCGCATGGAAAACAATATTCAATCAATATGCATGAGTCTTAATGGCATGCCTGATCCCCGACGCATTGGATTACAATCAGCGATCTCGCTTATTTTATTTGCGCCCAGGCCCCCATCTTTATTTTGTTTTATGTGCCCAGAAATGATTAATCACTTTGAGGTATCCAGACACGTACTTGTTGTTGATTACAAGCTTCAGACAGAACGTTTTATCGCCTGGCTCAGTTTTTTTTCTCTTAGGCTGAACATGTACATGTACTTGTGCGGAGATAGAAATGTTTATAGAGGGAGTATATTAAAACATTCCCTGTTGTGGCAAATAATTGGTGACCTATTATTTA
>CM021535.1:6659901-6673559 GCA_010994315.2 Pisaster ochraceus
TCCCCTGGGCAATTTTTCAGGAATGTTCATACTCATCAAATCTCATCCCATACAGTTTGGGAAAATATTTGTTGGATGCAAGTTATATGCAGTTGCAACTTTAAAAGAGGGACTATTTCTTTGAATTCCCCTTTAATCATTTATATGGATTCACAGAGATTTATCGGATATTTAGAAGGCCACCCCTGGTGAGAGAAATTTATCATTAAAGAGACGTATAGCATCAGTACAACAATCTGAAGTTTCAAACAAGTCATCGGTAGCTCACTTCATTTAACTGGTTACAAATAGGAAGCATCATGAGTAATGTTCCTGCTTGAATTTTTAAAACTAGTCTGTGTAAAAATGATATAAATCACCCGAGTGATTTGCCTTTGGATTTTTTTCACAGAACTCAGGAAAGTACTGAGTATACAGTGCTTAATACAAATCGGTGTAAGGGTAAAACAAATATTTTATAAATGTATCCAATGAAAATTTGTTTCATGGAATGGTAACATTTTTATTATGTACGTTATAATCTATTGAAGCTAAAACCAAACTCTGTATTCAAATATCCATTTTTAAACTACTTCTATGACACCACACTATACCTAACAGTTGACTCGGTGTGAATCTACAGTTTGCTGGAGATTTGTTAGTTTACTGTAGATTTATTGTGATCGGCAGAAAAAAAATTTAACTGGAAAAGACCGTTAAATACACTTTATATAAAAATACAGTCGAGGGAAAACTTGAAACAGGAATATTTGCAAGAACACATTTTGAATACAAAACACATTTTGTAAGATAACGGAACCCATCTTACAAAATACAATAAAAAAAACCATAAATGAACAGATGGAAATCAATGGTTTGGAGGAAACAGTTTAAGCAGGTTAAGTCAGAGAATAGACTGGTTAGTGTAATTTCTTACAGTCCATAAACTCGCCTTTGGCACGAATTGACACCGTCTTGCCGTTCTCCTTGGTACAAATTCAGAGTGCTAATTCTTGTGGCAGTCCTTGTTACAATGCCTCTTTAAACCAGATGCCTGATGAGAAACCAGATGTTGTATGTAGCGGAATCTAAACATGTCATATCTCATGTCAGATTCTGGCCATGCTCTGGGATGATAAACTGTCTCCACGGGCAGACGTGAATGAATGGTTATCGTAACCAGGGCAGACGTGAATGAATGGTTATCGTAACCAAGGCATGCTGTAAATACTTGCCAGACAAAATCTTGTTTCTTCCAAGGACAGCAAGGACATCCATTATCTTCTGTTTGTTTGTTTTGTTGTTGCTGTTGTCCAGAAAATATGTTGTCCTGGCTTGTTTTTTTATAGTTCAAAGATTTATTTGTTAAATTTGTTTGTATTGTTTCCGTTGTGTGCAGTTCGGTTACTTGGGAATATTAATAACTCTTTAAAGTGCATGTTGAGTAAACAATGTGGTTTGGGAAAAATGTTAATGCCCTTCCTTGTCAGGACTTTGTTTACTAACAAACTAAAGGTTGTTTACCTTCCTCAAATGCCCTTTGAGCTCAAGAGCTCAAGTACCTTAAGATGTTCATCTTGTTTCCAAACTTGTTGAACATTTTGGTAATTTAACAAAATTTTTAGATTTTTTACAGAAACATGTCTAAAACGTGTGTGGCCACAAAAAATTTCATAGAAAGTAAATGATTTGGGGGTCTTGAAAGATAAGGTAGAAATGAGCCAATCAGAGGGTTTGATGACTAAAGGGGAAAGGTTATTGACATTCCACCAATTCCTTTCTTGATCACCAAGGAAAAGCAGCTGGAACAGAAGAGGATAGTTGCTGAGATGGAGGAGGCACGTCAACAAGCTGAGGAAGAGGCATTGGCAAGAAGACAGGCAGAGGAACGGGATGAATTGGCAAGAAGACGGGCAGAGGAGCAAGAAGTAATGGCCAGAAGAAAGGCAGAGGAGGAAAAAGAAGCATCGGCAAGAAGACAGGCAGAGGAAGAGGAGAGACTTAAGATTGAGAAACAGATGGAGGAGGAAAGGTTGAAAGAAGAAGAGCACAGGAAGGAGGAGGAACGCCGGGAGGAGGAACGACTGAAGGCAGAAAGAGTGAGACAAGAAGCGGAGAGAGAAAGGGAAGAGGCAGAACGAGAGGAGCGTTTAAAAAGAGAGGAGGAGGAGCGTCAAGCTGCCGCCGCTGCAACCGTTGCTGCAGCTGTTGCTGCTGCTCAAGAGATCTCAATGGGAGGAGAGGAACAGATTGTCACAATGGAGACTGAAGACACAGTTGAGTCCTGCCCTGATCAGTTTGACGGCCCTGAGGACATAGAAACATCTGCCCAAATCTCAGATGAGTTGATAGATGATACAATGGTGCAATATGATTCAGGTGATGAGTTAGAGTCCCAGGCAGACGTGTCCTCCTTACAGTGGGTCACACCGACAGCTATGGTAGAGGAGGAGAGCAAGCCGGAGGAGAGCAAGCCAGAAGAGAGCAAGCCAGAAGAGCAACAAGAGAACGGGGTTCACGAGTCAAACATAGATGAAGCCAACGTCAGTGAACATTGTGAAATGAAAATAGTGGTGACCGAGGAGGCGGAGGTGAATCTGGATGCGATGTTCGCGAAGATGGATGATGAGACAGAAGAGCCGGACCAAGACGAGGGGGAGGAAGAAGAGCGGAGACGGGTCACAGAATTCCATACCATCTTGGAACAGACGTACCAAGCCATCGACCTGTGTGACCACAGACTGGTTGATGGAATGGATTTGCGGCCTGAAGACTTTGAGCAGGAGGTTGAGGAAAGTGTACAGGTGAGATTCTCAAGTTGTTTAATTTGAAAAGCGATAACACCCTTCCCCACCTCCTTACCCAGAGATGTTGTTGTTGCCCCCCAAATGCAAATTCATAATAGATGTAAACAAAACTTCTAGGGCCTGGTTCGTACTTCACACACCAATTGTGAGAGTGAAGTGGTTTTTCTTACATGTGTCCTAGTTTCAGATTTTTTTTGTCAGCAATGACTCTCACCACTGAACAAATACACACACGCTGTTCGAATGAATTTGTTAACATTTCTCGTTCTGTTTGTTGCAGGATACCGATGAGGCAATTAGTTCGCTGCAGCCCGACGTAGAGAACCTCATTGCCCAAGGCGAGGCTCTCGTCAATGAAACCAAGGAGCACAACCCCAAGCAGTCCCGACAGCTCCAGATGAAACTGGGGATGCTCCGCAACCGCTGGAACACTCTGGAGGGTGATGCGAGCAAGCGCAAGGACACACTGAAGGAGGCGGTGCCGAGGTGGAGGGAGTACGACAAGAATGCGGGGGAGATGGAGATGTGGATGGACGAGATGGACAGGAGGATAGAAGAGAGCAAGGAAGATGAAGATGCACTCCGGGTAAGAACCACACAATAACTCATTGGCGCAGTGCTATGAGGTCGTTATCTGCAGTTGCATTTGTGTAAAGATCAAAAGGGCATTAAATGAAAAAATCTTATAATTTTTGAAAAAATAAATCAAAATTCACATGTAAATGTTTGACTGAATGTTTCTTTTTGATAAACAACTACTGTGAAGATCACTCTCGCTCAATAAGCTCCATTTACCTGGAGCTCCGAAAGCAATGTTATGAAATCAATACAAACTGCACTAACAACCTCATAGATCTGGGCCAACAATCTCATAGTTTGGTCACACTGATAGCACTTTACTATTTATGAACCATGGTAATGTATGAGGAGAATAGTTGTAGTTGTGGTTAAAAAAAGAAAAATGAATTCACTTTATTTCCACATATTTCCACAAGATAGAGTGGGTTAACAGAAAGCAGTGCTCTTCAGTTACGACCACCCCCCCCCCATTGATTACAATTTTCTGGTTTGTTGTTCAATGCCAAGGTCATTCATGTACGTTCAATTTTATGTATTCCGAAAGTGCCATTATCGTACATATTATCACGGGAGTGCATTATCACTCAAGAAATACTATTGACTTCAGGATGTATCAAGGCAACACAAATTGGCAAGATTCACTTTGTTTGGTGAGAAAGTTGTTTTAATGCAAAATTTATAAAAACCTCCAAAGCTGGGAATTTTAGGTCCAAAACACAAAAGAAAAGCGGACATTGAAATAGTTAACTATGATACTAGAAGAACGGTTGACTGGAGATTTTTATATTGCTTCATTGGAAGCTTGCTAAATATATCTCAGCTGCTCCCCCCCCCCCCACCACACCCACACACTGGAAGGTACTAGGGAAGCAACTTTATTGTAACAATTTACATTGTAGATCCAATCAGGAGGCTTGTGGATGATTGCCTAGCAGTTTAACAATCATAACAAAAACAAAGATGACCTCACCAGAATCAGACTGTTTAAAGGTTCTGACAAGTCTGGTCACCAATTAGTAATAAAGCATCATCGATAGTAATGTAAATTTGTATAGCGCTGGTATCCGGCAACTTCATAACGCTCAGGGCACTTTGCAAGTGCAACAACCACATTGGAAACGCGTAAATGCAAAGCACTACCCTGAGCAAATCATTTGCTGTTGTTATTGATTTGGAAATGTCCTCTGAAATTGCACAACAAAAAATATGTCAATATATGAAATACACTACGAGAATGTTGTCATTTAAACCTTGCTTCAAGTACAGTAATCAGTTACCTTGAGCAGCCATTCCTATTGTCAGGAACTGGAAAATGTCCACTGAAAATACAAAATTACGGAACAAAATTGCACAAATTTAGGAAATAAGTTACTAGAATTTTGTTAGTTAAACCTCGATTCAAGTACAGTAGTTTTTTACCCTGAGCAAATCATTTGCTATTGTTAGCTATTGGAAACCATTCACTGAAAATGCAAAATTACAGAACAAAAATTACATAAACTTAGGAATTATGTAAACAGAATGTTGTCATTAAAAGTACGTGTCAGTTGCCAGCTAGCCTGAGCAGTCATTTGCTTTTGTTAGCCATTGGAAGATGTCCTCTGAAAATTCAACATTACAGAACAAAATTACATCAATTTAGGAAATAAGTAACCAGAGTTTTGTCATAAAAACCATGCTTCAAGTACTTGTACAGTTGCCAGCTACCCTGAGCAGTCGCTACTATTGGAAACGATTCAATGAAAATGTAAAATTACAGAACAAAATTCCATAAATTAAGGAAATAGGAAACCAGAATTAAAACATTGCTGCAGGTACAGTTGCCAGCTACCCTGGGCAGTCATTCCTACATGTATTGTTACATTGGAAAGTGTCCCCTGAAAATGCAAAACTACTGGCATTGTCTTACAATTAGATTGCTAGCGAGATTAGCTGATTCAGTTGCTGTTAATGGATAATTACTTAAAGCAATAACGAACGACTTAGTACAAATGAATAGGTAGCCTTCAGCAGTGATTGTGTGATTACATCCAACGCTGTAACTGAAAAAAAGAAAGAAAGAAAAAAAAAAGAAGCTCCCCTGACGTTTTCCAAGGATGTTTTTATAGACCAACCGCAGTGTAAACACAGTGCGGATGTTTTGATAGTAAATACACTAGTGGTGTAACAGGCAGGTCAAATAGGTTGTTCAAACACAAGTATCTTCGGAAATCATTTCTAATCTATCCACTGTTATGCTGAATGACTCGGAGGAATTTGTATCTGCTTGGTGTTGATGGCCATGACCAGGGCCCAGTTCATAAGCAGAAAATATTGCTTAATATATTTCTGCTAAGGAAAACTATGCAGGATACCAGTTACATTTTGTACATGATAAATGGAGTTTTAGCTGGTTTAACCTCATTCTGGTAAGCATAATTTTGTTGTGCCTAGCAACTTGTTTATGCTTAAGCTGCTCTTTAAAATGAATGCACAACACGTTTCTGCCAAGTGCAATTTAGCTGGAAACCAGTCCCAAATGTGAAAGTGGTATTTTGGTTGGTACCCTTATTCTGGTAATCAACATTTTTGGTGTACTAAGCTGCTTGTTGTGCTTAGGCAGCCCTATAAAATTGTTTTCTGCTGCTTAAGCAGAAAATTTGTCAGCAATGACTCTTGCCTCTAAATTTACAAAGTTGCATCTGTGTTTCACATCTTGATAATAACCTTAATCACAATCTGCAGTGTAGATTTGATTACATTGGCAGTGGAGGGTCCAGCATTCTTGTGATTTTCAATTGAAGAATTCACTGTGTAAAATCCTAAAAAATAAAATTTATACATTAAAATGAATATGTTCAAATGATAGATTCTTTCAACTCTGTTGAGTATCGAAGTATACTTGCCTGTAGTACAAATGAGAGAACTCTTCTTTTTAGCCTTCAAGAAAGACTCTGCTAGGGTCGAAACGTCAGGCCACTAACTATTTGTTTTTGCATTTATACCATAAGTCCATTTGGTTGGTAAGCAGTTTGCAACAGCTAATATTGTTTTTCAATTCTTGTTAGTATTTGTTAAAAAAAACAAAAACAGTTTATATGTTAAACTGCGTTGTTTTCTTTTCTTCATCTCATTCTGATTCCGGTCCTATAAAAAGAATTCTGGTCCAGTAAACGAAACACTTTGATCTATAAGCTCTTTGGTCTTGTGGATCTCCCCCACCCCCCCTTCAAGACCTGCATGATTCCAAGCTTGCACTATTCCAGTGTAGGCGTGTGTAGTGCAGGGAGAAAGCGCCCATAGAGTAAAGGCCCTTGTATGGTCCCACTCTATGGCATAACAAACCTGACATTGAAGCTTAGAATAATATCCCGAGGCTCATGCAGTTATTGGGTTAGCATTCCAGTCTCTTCTTTCCAGCTCCATTTAAAGTCAAATTTACACATTGCAAATTAAACGTTAAAAAAAATCCACGCAGGAAACATTGGTACCTCTCTGTGGTTGAATCTGAATCCATGTTTTAAATGTCCGTACAGCCGGCCTGACGGTTTAAAGGGCGAGGGCGCCAAGACGTCTTTTCCTTTGTAAAGGGCGCTTCTATATGAGGAAATTATACATTTCTATTGGAATGTTTCAAGGGTCACCAAGGCAATGGAGACAATTGCCTCCATTGCCTCAGTGAAACATCATGACATAGAGTTTATGTACATGGAGATTGTGATGGATGAACTTTGCATGCAAAACACATTCTCAAGATAATTATACTATATTTGTACACCAAGTCAGCTTTGATGAAAGACTGAAAAAAAAACCACCCCAGTCCTTCTGATTTGAGGTATGCGATCTCACCTGCACGCCATAACATGCCTAAAACCTGACCCACGATTGCAAATAATCACATGCCTGATCCCTCTATAGTGCACATCTTGGCATACATTTCAGGCGTACTCATACTTCACAATTTGTTAAACATAATAACATAATTAAATTGAAATCAAGCATTACCAAACGTTTGCATTAGTGTTTGAGAGCTCTTGACATGGCTAAGTTTATTTGGTCTTGATCCCACAAATTTGACGCTCTGCAAAATCACACACTTAAAAAACCCAGGTGTGTTTTTTCCACGCGCCTGTGGTTTTCAAATCAGAGGGAACTGAAAAAAAAGAAGGTTATCTTGTCACATACAGAATGTTGCCAGTGATAAACATACCTCATTGTAAGTGGATTAAATACAGGGGTGAGAAATATCAGACTTTCATCTGAATTAATACTTTTTTGAAAGTCTGCCTTGTAAATAAAAAGTGCTGTATTTTTTCTCCTAATAAAATTCGTCA
This sequence comes from Pisaster ochraceus, assembly GCA_010994315.2. Lineage (NCBI taxonomy): Eukaryota > Metazoa > Echinodermata > Asteroidea > Forcipulatida > Asteriidae > Pisaster > Pisaster ochraceus. The sequence goes on from CM021535.1 coordinate 6,667,580, forward strand.
TGCTTTGATCTACTTTGAAGCTCCTTTGAGATTATAACTCCAGGGGTTACCAAAAGGTGGAATGCCATCATTTCAGTCTACCTCCAAAGATCTGGATCCAAGTTTCAATAACTTTGATGAGGTACATACGTGGGCATGAACATGTGTGAGACTCTACCAGATATAATGACAGTTCTTTTTTTCTCCAATGAAATCTTAATTACAAATTAACTAATTGTTCAGTCAAATTAATTGGAGGTTTAATCATCTGCACACAGATGTAAGGACACATTGAATTATTTCACCTTGCTCTAATTGTGTACATACTACACGTAGCTCCCAGATTTGTACACAAACTTTTACTCATACATGAAGCTTGGGGTAAATATGGCGAGAGCATTCAACTGAAACTTTCTCATAGGATGCACAGAAAATTTAAACTGTTTGAAAGTGTTGCTTCTATCTTACACATCTATGTCTAAAAGCTCATGCATAGTGCATGATCGGCACGCAAAGGATTCTGGGTGAAATCCGAGTCCAAGCAACACTGGCAACTACCATGGCACGCTGATTTTGAAGTAATGCCATACACAACTATAAAATCTGGCATGGTTACAGGTGAACTACATCATATTGGCAGCTTTGTTTATTTTTTTTAACTTGGCTGCGTTTTGGCGGACGTAATCGATAAGTGTTTCGGTTGAATTGGCCATTGGTTAATCACTTGCCAATGACTGAAACAGTTATTGATTATGAATGCCAAAACACACCCATGAACTCTGTTTCCCGAGATGCAGTGTGAGTATGGTGCTTGTGCATATGAGATATTCAATCCATAAGGACACCAAAATGTGCAAACTTGAAAATAGTTCACATGTGCGTGCTCATTTCATATCACTCTCATCCCACTGTTAAGTATGGATGCATTAGCATCGGAAGATTGTGAGGGCTTTTAGCAACGACACTGTAGCCATCCCAACTATGTGACAGGTCTAATACACACTGAGATTATCACAGGAGTAAATGGCCTAGTTGAGATCCATCATTGATTGATGGAAGCATCTTCAAGCGCAAGAGATGCATCACTGTCAAATAAAAGAAGCTGGCAACTTTGGGATTCAATGCATGTTGACATTGAATCTTCCAGTAACTTCCGATTCAATTAAACCTTGATGTACCTGACATCTTGAAGCAAGTGGAATTCACAGGGTTGCGTTTCCTTGACGCCCCCCCCCCAGCCGCCCGCCCCCGAATCAAGCTTGTGGGAGTAAAACTTAATTTTAGACTTGGAATAGGTGTGCAGGAGATAAGTGTCTATTCTACTTTGTTTACTCCTGAAATTATTGTAATTTTTAAAAATGACTTTTTGTACATGAACTACGTTACTTTGTCGTTGGAGTCGTCCACGAAAAAAAAAACCAATCTCCTTTGATGTGCTGCAGGTTAAGGCACTAATGAATTCCCACTGTGAGGAGATTTTTTTTGTATTTTGACCGGTGAAGAAATCATGGTATGAGATACCAGAGCTGTCTACACACAGAGTGCATCCCTCTGGCATGCTGCAAAGCAATTGCAGATGAAGGGACAGGATGCCAGCGATGATGCAGAAGAGATTCATGTGGAAGGATGCAACGCTGCGGAACAGGAGGTGGATGTGGGCAGGAGAAGAACAGATGATGCAGTCAGAGAATTGGAAAGGATGGGAAAAGTCGCCATAGTAACCGGGTTTGTGTATGAAAAACTGTGGTAAAGCGTTACCATGACAGCGTAGCCCGAGGATGGTTACATTGATTTTGCTCTTTTCCATCAAGACATAGCGAGAGAAAGATAGAGAGAGAGAGAGAGAGAGACCCACACCTACATCTGTATCTGAACTTTAAAATGGGAACTACTAATTTTGATGAAGTTTGTTTTCTTAACCTTTTAAATTACTGGGATTACAGCATTAAGTTACATGCTGACCTGAACACTGAATCCAGTCACGGGGGTTAAGAGAATTCCTGTATTTGAAAATCTTCATTGGACCAAAAAGCCGAACTTCATCACATGGGTGAAGTGTGGACCCATCTTGCTTGACTCAGTGCTTCCTGCACAAAGATTAATACAGCCGGCTGTCCTATTAAAAGATGGAGCCTTTTTACGTAGACATGATGCAATGCAACGCACGGCAGACACCGGTTGCTCATAGAGGATACATCAATTATATCTGCAGCACCCACGTGGCTATGTATCATGTAAAAGACAGAGTGGAACATTGACCTTTTTCAAGCATGAAGCAGTCCCTTTCAGCTGAAGAACTTCTGTTGGGAGCCAGAAATGTATGTTATCGCTGATAAATGGATGTGTAACCATAGGAAACCTGTCAAATAACTTCGCATGATAATGGAACATTCTTTAATCAGAAAAGAGGAGCATGTGAATGACATATGTAGAACATCGATCTTTTGTGGGTAAAACATTCAGCAGTGAAGGATTTTATCATCAACACTACTACGCAGTGAGTGCTCTTGAGGTTTACAGAATAATCGCGAAAAACAAAACAAAAACACGGTTAACTCAGTCGGGATTTCCAATCCGAGTCTTCCTTGTATAAGAGCAGGTATCGTATCCACTTGAGCAGCAAGGTTTTCTTGTTAATGGGTCGTCTTGAGGTCTACGTTTTGTCCAGTGCAAGCAGCTTGTCTTCAGAAGTGTTTGTACCCGCCAACATTTGATATTTCAGAGAAGCTTATTTTGTTATTGTGAGGACTTCTTAACAAGATCGGAATATGTTGACCCCGCTCTCTGCAAAGTGTGTGGCGTGGGCGTCATCACTGTATAGTACTTCAACAAAATGTAAAGCAGCACATTATCCTTTAATGTACATGTGCAATTGTAATGTAGAATGCAACAAGCGCACTTTGGGTGTGTATTTTTCTTCTAGTGGGAAAAGTTGAGTGGGCAGGAAAAAAAACCCAACTGTAATCAGTTGACTCTTTTTCATTGTTTTCTTGACCAGTTGTCCATGTCTCATTCAATTGACTGAGACGACAGCGATATTGCTCTGGGAATACATTTATGTTGTCTGAACCAAGATGCGAGAGAAAACGTCCCCGTCCGTGTTTGCCCAGGTGGATGCTTTTAAGACATCTCTGTATTCATCTCGTGCCTGCAACCTCTACGTTTCCTTCCTCTGTTTATGCTTGACTTAAGAGTGAAATCAGTCGCCACGCATTCGGTTAACACTCTTCTGCCATGCTTTTGAAAGAGGCAACTTTACACCATTTTTTTCAGCGGCCAAGACAGTCTTGTGTAACTGCATTCAGGTGTGGTGGCAGATCTCGGCAAGAAACAATTTGTGCTAAGTAAAATAAAACACTGCGCAGAAACTTTCAATATATTATTTCTATATCCAGTGGAAACTGCCTTAACTTTTGCAATTGAAAGGCTGAATTCTACAGAGAGTCAACACTACCTATGATAGTGTGTTTGGATACTACTGATACGCTTGACAGCTATTTGTAGCACCAGCTATTTGTAGCACAAGGATTCGGATATGTTACTAACACTTGGATATCTGCTTGCTTGGTGCTCGCTCGTAGTCGCTGTTTGGATCAACCGTAGCTTCTCCTCCTATCGACCAGTAAGGCCCTTTCATACTTTCATTCAAATAGTTGTCACTGTGTGTTTATTGATAAGGTGGTGATTGCACTGGGAGAGTGTTGATTTCTCTTGTATTTTTAAAATTTATGACCTGCAATGTATGAGAGAGTTGTGTTTTAGGAATAATTCCCCTGATGACGAGCAGAGTACACTTTTTGAAACGTGGAGACTACAACAACGGCTCTTTTTCAGAGCCAACACTCTTCACATAAGAAATCTATACCTGGTTTTACCCGCATGTTTACCGGTAATGGTTACTTCTGTTCATTGTAAAATGCAGGTTAAACACAAGACAATATGATTTTGCATAAAAACATCTCTTGAATTAGGTATTAAGTACTCCAAAGCTAAGTAGATTTACTTTACACGGTATGATGATCTATTCATGACTACTGGGTAAGCAGAATTTCACAATAGTGTACAGTTAAACTTTTTTATCTAACGCCCAAGTAGATCCTTGTAATTTGATTGGAGGATTGTAGGTCACATGACTTTTATTATTCAAACCATTACATGGCCAACATCATAAGCCGTGCATTTTCATACAATTCAGCATGCATTTTCGTCCCATCCTTGCTTACTATTGCATATCACACGTGTTTACGCGTTATGCATAGCAACACAAAACGCCCTCGAAGTTGATGCTAGAATATATTCTTACAGATTTTGTTGATTGTTCTTTCCTCCAAATCACGAAGATATACTTGGATTTTATATAAAACAAAAGGACAAAAGGACGAAATAAAATGCCCAGACAGCCAACCACACAAAAAGTTGAGATTAAAAATATGAATTAAAGGATACGAGTGCCCCCCATCCTCCCTATTTTCTGAATGCAGACCATAAACATTATGTCTTTTAACTCATGAAAATATCTCACCATAGCACTCACAAACATTCTCTTCAATTTAAAGACATATATTTCCACTCCAACAGAAAACAAATATATACATATTAGTAACAATCTTCATAAAATTGTAAAGAAACAGTACGAGGATATTTGAAATGGGGGCACAGAGTTGCCAACTCTCCCTGATTCTGAAGAAAGTTCCCTGAAAACAAACAAATCTTTCTGTTTTGTGATGAACACATAAAATTTTCCCCCATTATGTTGAATGTAACACTAGTTATCTCCCTGACTGTTGTACAAAACCTCTCTGGTTGCAAGATGCAAATTTTAGCAGCTCTGAGGGGCATGGCCAGAAAAGCAAAATCTTGTGGGTAGATATACCCGGCAAACAAAATCTAAGGTGGTCTAACAATCATTATTTGTGTATTATTTTTTCCATCCAAACTTTTAAAATGTATTGTACTGATAAATGAAATAATTTTGCACATCACACAATGATGTTTTAATGATTATTTTGTATTATCAATAAAAGTAATCTTTATATTGACTATCTAAGCCTTTAGTCATCAACAGGGGATTTCAAAGAGGAGGTGAACTCCTCAGTTGGTCAGTTGCCTCTCTAAAGACCTTCACTAGGGCTCATCGTTACATCGACAACTAAATTCTTAATCTCTGTTCCTTTCATTTATCTGATGCAATCTCTGAATATTTCATTCTGAGAGACTTGAAGCTTGCTACAGTAGTTGTACCATCTCACTAATGGCACACATGTAGGCGCTACAGGTTGTTGAGAAAAACTGTCTAATGATATTGCTGTGTAATATGCAGCCCTGATGCTTCATACTCGTAAGGGCAGGGCCGTTTTCTGTGACAAAGGGCACCTCTATGAGAGAAATTGATATATTTTACCGGGGCCTTTGAAGGGGCACCAAGGCTCTGACCAAGGCATTTGCCCCCGTTGCCTCTGTGAAGTATCAGGCTTAGTAATAAAATTGCAAAGTTATGCTCCAGGGAGAATATAAATATGCAGCCGTGAAACCGCCATCAAGCTAGGAGTGGATCCAGAAATTTGGGAGATGGGGTGGAGGGGTTGTCACAAATAATTTATTTGGTGCTTTGTTTTATTTATTTACAAAAAAAAGTCATGAACCCTCTTGCTCATCCCTGATTTTGCCACAGCTAGCAATTAGTTTTTTTTTTAAAGGGTGACCTTTTCACTCACAGCAAAGCTTTTCTTGGCAATTTTCGGAAAAGTGTACATGTTCTAAAGATATTTGAGGTTTGACGAGCTATTTCCTGAGGCGAAGCCAAGGGAAGTAGTTTGTCAGCTTCCTATTCACAAGTACATTAATTGTAGTTTTATAAATCCAACCTTGTTTGAATTATATTGATGGCCCTTATGCATTGACGTCATTCAACCGACATCTTAGAGGTAAACTGATAACGAAACAATCATTGGCTAATGAACAACCTCCCTTTGACCTCTAGGCGAGGGCGCCCTACTGAAAT
>CM021535.1:6728780-6739232 GCA_010994315.2 Pisaster ochraceus
AGTTTTAAGACTTAAGTACTCTACCGTGGTAGGTTGAAAGACTTTACTACTTAACCATTGTAGGTACTAGGTTGTTTAGTACTTTATCATGTTAGGCCCGGCTTTTCAATCAAACTGACACAGGGAGAAAAAACAAACTTCTGAAATATTTAAGTGTCATGATTTGATAACCCCAAAAAATTAAATCAATTAATAACAAACAAACAGAAACCTCATCCTCAACTTGTGCAGGTTCAAGGGAAGATACAAACTGATGAAAATTATCGGCAGTTGAAGTAAAACAATTGTCACTTTAAAGATTTGTCTTCAACAAAGAGTTGTCATGTGTGGTATTCACGTAACAAGTAAGAACAATACTCAACTCTTTTTTTTTCTTTCCTTCATACATTTGTACAGACAATGCAGCAAGCCCTGAGGGCTCGTCAAGCCAACATGGACAGCGTGAACCATGCTGGGGACCAGCTGAAACGAGAGGCTCGTATCATTGGGGCTGCCATCCCGGACCCACTCCAGGACAAACTGGACAAACTCAACTCGGACTGGGCCAAGATCCAGTACCTAGCCTCCCGGCTCAAACCAACCACGGACTTTGAGGTTGAAAAGAAAGTGATCATGCAGAGGACAAGTATGTCAGCTTCTGTGTAACTACGTTTTGTTTTGTGTTATTTTTAAGAAGCAAGTTGAAGTTTAAAGACTCAACAATTCAAAGATTGAATCCTTCTGGTTCACTGCTTCTGACATAGAGCCGCTTAAGCACAAACAAGTAGCTAAGCACAATAAGAATGAGGTTACCAGCCAAAATACTGTTTCACATTACCATGATGGACTGGTATCCTGCTCATTTTTGCTTACATGGTCTAAGATGTGTCAGTATATCTCCCATTTGTGACCACAGGAAGAACTGTGGAGCCAGAATGAGTCCAAACCTCTAGTTTATCCAATGCGATGGGGTCGAGTTTTTAAGTCATTTAAAATGTTTTGGGATTTAACAAAGAAAAATTGACTAGAGCATGTTTTGAACCTGTGATCTTTGGCACTCTACCAACTCAGCTATCCAGCCCTAATGTTGGCGGCCTCCCTATTTTGTCAATATATTTGGTCGGGGTGCCAGTCAGAAGCCATTCAACCTGTAACTGCTGTATAGCCAGTGATCACACCCAAGTTTACGATATACAACCTGGGAAGCGGCAGCAGAGGGATCACCTTAAGGGGATGCAACTTCTTAGGGAGACCGCCATCACGGGGCTAGATAGCTCAGTTGGTAGAGCACTGGCACATTGATCCGGAGGTCGCAGATTCGAGTCCTACTCTAGCCAATTTTCCTACTCAAATTAATGTACAATTTACCCAGTCAGTTTCCCTTGTAGTTCTTTACTTGTCATTTAAAACCTATTACTTGGATTTTAACACCTGAGATGTTCAAATGTCTCCATTCTCTTGATCCAAGCTCACTGTCTCCTCTGTATATGTTTCATATTTTGTTATGTAGAGACGTATCCCCTGAAATCAAACGTCTAGAACATACTAGAGAAAGGAAAGGATCTTGCTACCTTGTAGTTTGCATTAAGGCATTTTGCACTGAACCAACGGGGTTCAGCAGCGGTAATGCTGGCAGTTGTCCCGCTCTCAACTTGTCCATAAATCAACTAACCATTGCCTTGAATGGTGTCTCTAGATTAAATCCATGTTCGTCGAAAGCAATTATAAAGCAACAGTTTGCTGATTGTAGTTATGAATAGCCCCCTCTATTGATCATCAACTGATCATCGGCTCTTAAAACGGACAATCTTGTTGAAATCCCCCTCTTGAAAGAAGCATGGTCAATGAAATAAATGCTTCTTTGTTACCAGCTAAGTCGAATAACTGAAGTATCCAGAACATTCATGAACACATTTGGTTGCAACTGCAGGGCGCAGTCTTGAGCTTCATAACCCCTCATCATTTAATACTCTGAGAATGATGCAACATTCATCTGGTAATTGAATTTCCTGTCAGGGTCATCCTTTACAGTTCACGTAACTCCTCCCTTGCACCCTTTTTACGTATAATAATCCAGGGGTGAGGTGTCTAGCAACCTCCTTCCCCCACGATGAGGTCATACCATTGAACTACGTATTCATACATTAAACTTCACCATGAGTATACTTTCCCCTCAAAAATAAATGCGTGGAAATTAAGTGATTCATTGTCATTGCTGCTTACTCATCCAAGTCTCGGACGTGAACTGATGTCATAGTTTTTTTTGTTTTCCTCCTCTTGATGAAGTATTTCCATGCTGATTGTAAGCAATGAAACCAGGAGAAATTTTAAACGTAGGGGTCCCTGTTAAGACTCTCTCTCTCGGTCTCCAACATGGCCGCCCTGTTCCAGTTATTCAAGCAGCATTCCCTATTGGTTTTCCCTGTAGTCATATCGGAGACAACCAGGACGACGCGCTCTGAAGTTCACCGCACCCCAGTTACAGATTCGGCAGCTCTCATGGAGGCTGCGTCCCCGTGGCCCGATTTCGATAAGGTCGTCGCCGAGCTTCGTGATTGGCTCACCCTCCTGGAGAGGATGCTCCGCCTCCAGACGGTTACCGTCGGCGACCTGGAGGAGATGGAAGAAATGATAGCCAAACAGAAGGTAAGATCCTGCAGTAACTCAGCTGTTAAAATAACTTGTAGCGTTGCTGGAATTGTCATGAATATTTATCACCTGGGTGTCAAAGGTCAAATCACCACAACTCATGTTGCCAGGCTTACATGTGAACCCAATCGGTGGAAGTGTTCTGCTTTTGCCATACATCTCTTTTTATTTTATTCATTTTTTATTATTTTTTTTACACATATCTCTTAGGTCACATGAGAAGTTTTTGTTTCAGTGTAAGGTATCATTTTATTACTATTATTATTTTAGGACATTTTTGTAATTGCCTCAACAAAAGAAAGAGAACTTGTTACATCTCAAAAGTTCTGATTAGTTTACTACTCCAAATAAACACTGGTTTCAAGTAAATACTTCTTCAAAATTGTCATTCAAATTTGTTGTTTAGTTTAGAGTATAAGGTCTTTTGTAGTGTTTTTATTTGAAATTACATGGGAGGCAAATGCGCTTATTCACTTTTTTTTCACAAAGCCACACCCTGTGTTGTATAAAGCTAACAGTTACAGCTAGTGGACAACCTAAACATGCAAAGATAATCACCCACCTATTGGTTAATTGGCAAAGTCTACATCCAAATCCATTCATTGTAACTTCATGACATTTAGAATGCGAGCCCCTTGTTTTATCAATGTAAGGATGCATTTTATTGACCAAAGGTTGAAACTTGCCATATAAGTTTAATTTCCAGAGTCAATGTATTTCAGATTAATAGCCTTGACGAAAATAACTTGTTTTCTGTAAAGCCTTGCTCCAAAGGAAATGGCATGAACTCACGTCAATTCCTTGGGCAATGCGACTCGTAATTAGCCAATTTTAAGTACGAATTCCAGCTTTTTTCCCTACATTTTTTTGTTTTTTTTTAATGGTTTGCATTGAGCGGTTATTATTTTTTTACAGACATATTGTGTACTTTTGATTTCTGTTTACCCTAGCCTCACATGCTTTCTAGTTGTACGTATCAATGTTTGATGTATGATTTATTTGACAATAGTTCCGACAGACTTTTGTTACTCAGTTATTGTTGGATGTACAGGTGTACATGTAGTTTAAAATTATACTTATGTTATCTGTCTTCTTATGCGTTATCAGTTTTTCCCCCATGGTGTTTATGTTTTATGTGACTGTTTCCTGCAATTAAATGAAAGGTGCAATTGTGATTTTGAATATTAACTTTGCAGGACAGAAACTTAGAACACTCCAAGATCCTTATGTCCTTTAAAGACAAACACTTACCAACTTCAGTGAGTGGCAATATTTCATTACTCGGTAAAATTTTTATGGACCAAAGGAACTCTATGGTAAATATTTCCAAATTATTTGAGCTTTCATTTGTAAGTGTGTCAACCATACCCAGTCGCCAGTGGATCAGTACAGCCAAAACAGAAGGCAGGGAGAGTACAGTGAACATGGTTGTAAGTCCACCAAGGTCATCCGTTGTTTTGGACAGGATTGCCATTACCATTTATAAATTGCTCCCTATGCACTCTTATACGCCTATAAAGTGTTGTTTTCATATGAATTGGATCCTCACCCCTTCTTGTATACAATCCTTCCCCTCTTAAGATCTCCACATTATTAGAGTTATACAACCTTTGCCAAACTACCCTTCCATAGCAAGATATGAGAAGTTTGTTCCATTAATGTACTAGCGGCTCCACATTCAATCAATTTCTGTCTCCGAGTAAGCCCTGCCTCCCCGTCTTCTCACATCCTGAAATGTTTTCCTGTTATGATCGCTGAAAATAAGTCTGCCCGATCAAAATAGCTCTTAGCAACCCTTATTTGGTGGCGGTGACCAGCGCATGAGGGGGGAGAGAGAGACCTTGTTGGTGTAGAAAACCGATTCAGCTTCACCCAGTGGTGATCCCGAGTAGACACAGGAAGTATTTAAACTCAAAATAGCTGATAGGATGTGTCGACCACAGAAGGAAAGAGTATTTTGGAAACTACTTGTAGCTTAAGTTTTAGGTCGGTGGGTTGTTTTTCAAGGAACGTACAACATTGGTTAAACTGTAGAGATGTTAGAGTTCTCAGATAAGAAGTCAATCTCTGTCTTTATTTTTTTTTTTTAAGGTGAGGTTGAAAAAGAAAAAGGGTAGCTGTTACAAACTGCTTACCAACCAAAGTAACCTGTGGTATAAATGCAAAATTGTTTAAAGGAGCGCCAGCATGGTCTTTTGGAGGTCGCAGGTTCAAATCCCGCTCTAATCAATTTTTCTTTGTTCAACCTTTCTCAACCCAAAAGAATATAATGAAATGTGCATCCTCTTAAGGTGATCCCTGCAGCGACGCTTCCCAGGTTGTATCAACAACTTAGGTGTGATCTCTGGTTAAAATGCAGTTTCAGGTTGAATGGCTTCTGACTGCCTCCCCCCCCCCCCACAAAGATATTGACAAAATAGGGAGACCGCCAGAAGGGCTAGATAGCTCAGTTGGTAGAGCACCGGCTCGTTAATCTGGAGGTCACAGGTTCAAATTCCTAATTGGTAATATTTTTGTTTTTGTTCACTCCAAAATTGAATACGATGAGAGGTAGAAAAACAATTTCAAAATGAGTTCACTCAATGTTTGGGTTATACTTTTTATTTACAATTTGTTGTACTGAAATTGGAAGGATTAGAAGCATTGGTTTTTTTCAGGGCCGAGCAATCTAGCCCATCAAACTCAAGTTCTGGCGGCGAAGTCACCAGAGTGTGAGTTTGAACCCCGGTCGGGATACCTGTGTCCTAAAGAAAGACACTTTAATACTGTAACTTTACAGTGTGATGTATCATTTATATGATTGGTGCAAGGGGGGGGGGGGAAAGCTGCATCTTCCCTTTAAGTTGGAGTTACACACTGATTTATCAGCTGTTGCATCGGATATTAAAATGCCCTTCCAGTCACCCACCTTGTCACTCAGCGTCATTGAAGACGCTGGTGCAAAAGAGTAATGGAACCAAAATAAGGCCACTGTGAAGAGATTGAGGCTATATCCGAAGAATGGAGAACAGTATGGAGACAGACCCAAGGTCCCAACCTTATTGTGCTGCCTCAGCCAGCCGCAGTGAAAGCATTCAGTCAAAAGGCTGCTTGAAGAATGAAAGGCTATAGAGATGCACATTGGGTTAACAGTGTTAGCCATTTCAGTACCTGATGGAGATGGTTCAGTGGGTAGCAATCCATTCCATGATGGGGAACTAAGGATATGAAGGAAGGTTGGAAGTACAGTCAACAGCAGTTTCCCCCTGTCAGCCTCCCGACTGGTTGTACATAGATTGAGAGACATTATTTTTTATTACTAGATACTTGAAATGAAAAAAAAAAAATTGCATCCCCTTATTGTGATCCCCATGCTGTCGCTTCCCGGGTTATATCAAAAACTTGGGTGTGATCCCTGGCAGTTTAAGGTTGAATGGCTTCTGACTGGCAACCCCCACCCTTCCCCCCCCCCAAAAAAAAAGAAGAAGATGTTGACGAAATTGGGAGACTGCCAACATTAGGGCTAGACAGCTCAGTTGGTAGAGCGTCGGCAACTTAATACAGAGAACACAGACATTTTTTCACCCCAAACTAGATTGGTAGATTGATAGATACTAAATACAGATCAATTCATTTCAGACTGTTGTTTCAGATTTCCTGAACCCCCCCCAAAAAAAACCCCACCCCAAACCCCCCCCCAAAAAAACAAAAAAAACAAAAAAAACAAACAAACACACAAACACCCCAACAAACGAAATGTGGATTTCTTATAATATATGAACAGCAATAAGATCATTTCAATCCAAATGGTTATTCGTCCCAAATGTAATCTTTGTCCCCAAACAGCAGTTAAGTTGTTGACCTCAGATTCATACATTTGGGACAGATCTTCTTCAAAACCTCCCGCTGAAATGTTGTCTAGTGTCTTTCCTCGCTTCTTTTCCCACCAGATATTGATAATCCGCCAAGTGCATTGTCATTGTCGTTCTAATCATGTATCCCATTCTGCATATGTTGTAGGAAGTGCCTATTTGGAGCTCATTGATGACCCCCTTTGGTTTTTCTATAAGGAAAGGAACATTTGTAAATAAGCACTTCCTGAACAGTTGCCCTTCTTTTGTCTCTAATATTTCCAGTGGTACCGTAAGGGAGGGGGAGGGGGGGCATATCCAGGTATCAAAATGGGAGCACCTTGCCTGAGGAGGATAACAGATACCAACAATCATCAAGGCTGTGGGATTTGGGGTTTGAAAAGCCCCTATATATAGTTTCCACTTGACGTCATACTGTGTTTTATATCAGCAATCTTTCCAGGCAATGATCCATCCTTTTTGCAACGCCCAACTATGCACTTTGCAACAAGTATCGCGTGCTGCATTCTAGAGATATATAGAGTGAACCATTTTTGGCTGCGTAGAAAAATTTGAACACTTGACGGCAGCTCACGGCCGAAACCCAAGTTGCCCGTAAAGATTTATCTGGAACTATCCATGGGTGATGCAATCTTTTTTGGAAGACAAAACACATTGTAACCTGATCTTAAATCCTAACCAGTATAAACGCTATTTAGGGGGTTAAATACGAGTGTGCTCATTTCCCACCAAAATAACCTACCACCTTGAAGAACTCATGAAACATCTTAAAAAAATTAAAAAGTGACTTTTAATATCATGTACTTTTAACCAATGTTGTATTTTTCTTTGTTATGGTAAGATAAGGGCCCAATATCATAGAGCTGCTTCAGCAGAAAATATCGCAATTTTCTGCTAAGCAAAAACAAGCAGGATACCAGTCACAGATGGTATACATGTGACAATATATTTTGGCTGGTAACCTTAGGCTGGTAAGCATATTTGTTGTGCTTAGCTACTTGGTGTTCTTAAGCAGCTCTATGAAATCGGGCCTCAACTTCAAGTCTTGATAATACATTATTAATATTGTACAGAGAAACTATAATGTTGTGTTTTTAATAGTGATAAGTATTAATTTGCATGTGGTATGATGTGGATCCGCTTGAAGTGTGAGGACTGGTTCATACTCTATGAAAGTAAATTTGAAGCAAAACTTTTCTGAATATTTTTGCCTGAATCGTAGGGGGCCATTCAGAATAATCAATGTCTAAAAATGTTGATCTTTTTTGAAACTGTTTTGACCCCCCACCCAACCCAAATTTGGATTCTTAAAACTTTGACAGACTTTTTAATATACCCTATACACTGAACAACACAGTATTGCTTCAAATGAAGCAGATATTTTAGATCAATATTCTCCCAGCTCGGGAGTTTTCAGTGGCTTTTCCTGGATTCCAGCATTCAACTTTGTAGTTGAAGCAGACTGACAAATCCTTGCCACCTCCCCGTCAGGCACAGAAGTAGAAAGCTAGTGAAACAAAGTAAACTGTTAACAATGGTACTACACAGACGGTTCTACTATCTGAAAGGAAAACTGAAATTAGATTTTCAGTTATTTCTTTTGACCCACCCACAATTTCGTAAAAGGATCCAACTTTTCAAACTGATTATTCTGAATGGCTCCTTAGTCCGGACAAAAGCTGGCTTTGCTTTGCTTCCATCTAGAGTATGAGCCATGATTTAGTACAAGCTGTTGAGACTGTTTAAGTAGGTCTTGAAATTAGAAGCTATTTCGTGTGTCTTTAGAGATATTATCGCACTCCATCTGCTTATGTTCATGCCATTTCATTCATCAGACACGAAACAGTCACTGCCCATCACCATCATCACCATACTCACCTTCATGCTCGCTTATTTGGTTTGTTTATAACAAGGAAGTTGGTTTTTTCCTCCCTGTCCTTTACAAGTGAGTATCTGTGCTGTAATCAGTTACAAGTCTTACAGTTCAGCATTCAGGAATTTTCGTCGTAAATTTTGATTTATAAAAGTACAAAATTATTAAACTTTTTGTTTGTTTGTTAACAAATGGTTAGAATAATTTATGGGCACTCTTCCATGTGAAATTGATAAACAGAAAAGTCATTCCACTTGTTTTTAATGAGTAAATTATTGTTAACAGATATTTTCATTTTAAAACTTTGAGCGTTTTGAAGTGACCAAGATAAATGAATGAAAGAGGGAAACTTTTTTTGTTTTTTTCTTCTTCTTCTTCTGTGTGTACCACAATTTGCGAGTATCTTTTTCTCTTTTTGTATTTTTCCATCCCTTCATCACCACCAGGAGATTTGGTCAGGGGTGCTCCCACTATTCTCAGCCCTGGCCCCCAACGACAGGCAACTCATAGGTGGTCTGGTCGTTGATATAGTCACCATGCTTGTTCAGCTCGAGGTCGGTTTGTTTGTTTGCTGTCTCTTCTCTCCAGTCAGTGTTGCTTGGCAACGTGGCATCCCAGCACATGTTTTTTCTTTGTTTTGTTCTCCCTAATTTTTGATCGGTTTCCTCTGTTTGGGTAGTAAAGGGGCCACCTGAGAATCATAGCTGGCTTTTCTATCATTTTTTTTGAAGTAGCTAGTCGAAAGAACAGAATTAAAAAGTTAATCGGAAGAAGTGGTAGTTGGTTACGTGATCATTTAACAAGCGCTTTTTATAAATAAAGGGGAAATATTTCAAGTAAATGGATTAAACCTGAACTGATTTCTGCAGCAAACTTTTCTTTTCACTTAACATTGCATGCCAGAATGCAAACTCTTAAATGGTAGTGCACAAGTATTGATGCCCCCCAAGTCAATAGCTTGCTTGATTTCTGGATGAAACTTAAAAAAAAACACCTTAAAAACGCACGCTTGACGTTTAAATGCTTGACTTATTAAGCTTGTAGCTGGTTAACACATTGCTGGTGACTGTCTTCTTGTCCACTATCACTACAATGTGTGTTCTAACACTGCTGTGTAGAGTATTGGGGGAATCTATCGACCGCATTTTACTGTAAACAAAAATAATAATTAAAAAATGAATGTGTTTCTTGCATGTTGTGGTTGTTGCACTTAACCAGTAGACACATAATATACACTAGGCTGCAATGTGCACAATACTGCCCTGCCTTGACTAGAGACCTCTATTGTTAGTTTACGCAGCCTTACTACACCAAGTACAAAGTCTCCCAAGATCAGGTGTTGGCTCTGAGAAAATGGTTACTCTCAGCATTTCGACTAGTGTGCTCTCATACCCAAAAACCATCAATTTTCCAACAGTCGTTTGACTTGTCAGAAGTGCTCTTTCATTTGCGCACTTTTCAAAATGGCTGTGAAGATGTCAAAGGTCCAGTATCCATTACTGTTAAAAACTGTCCTGTTACGCATCGAACTCCTGCAAACCTAAGGAGGTATCTTCTTTATTTTAGACTACAAAGGGGATCTGTTTTGAGCAATGGAAGCAGTATGTTCTGACTGGGAGGGCTCAGCGGCATAAACGATTGTAAATCTTTATCACTGGTCATAGTTCATTTTGCCAAAACATCAAGTCAGAACTACGTCAGACCTTTTCAGAATAAACACAATTTAGATCTCAGAAGAGATCTGTTGATGATACTCCTCAGATTGAGAATTCCCATTAAATTTCAACTGTACATTCCTTTTTGTGAAATTAATTCGGAATGAGGACTGTCCTATTGTCTTGGTGAGGCGACAACCTCCATCATTACGAAATAATTTCATCGGCCCAGAATGACGCTCACGTATTGAATGTGGCTAGACTAATCATCAGTTTGTGCACAGTTGCGTATCATGCATGAATTACCAAGAATAAAAAAAACAACAACAGCACACCTCATCAGCACCAAACCATTAGCACCTGTCACGATTGTTCTTGCACCTTGTTACCATGGCAACACATCATCTCTTTCTCTAGGCATGTCCAGTAAGAGGGGGGGGGGGGG